>CACVKS010000281.1:0-20485 GCA_902749335.1 Acanthamoeba triangularis
GTCCGGGGCTTAATCGAGGACCTGGTCATGGCCGAGGGCTCGCTCCGTGTAGTCCACAAGGTGTGGACCGACAACAAGTTCTACGTCATCAAGCACTTCAAACCGCATGTGATCACGACGCTCAAGCTCGACACGGAGGAGGCGCTGGTCCGGCTGCTGCAGGAGGAGGTCGTCATGTAGCGACGCGCCTGGGACCTGGCAGCCCGGTGGAACGCGCTCGCAATGCCCAAGAACGTGTATATCAACCCGCTCTTCGTCGTCAAGCTCCCCGACCGGCGGCCGCCAGTGTGGGCCGTGATGGAGCCCATGCTGGAGGGCGCACCCGGGTCGTATGTCAAGTACAACGACAACTGCGGCGGCGTGTTCGCGCAGGGGGGCCGCGTGCGCGAGACGCCGCAGACGTTCAGCCACTTCACGCWCCTCGTCACGGGCGGCCAATGGCTCGTGTGCGACCTGCAGGGCGTGGGCGACACGTTCACCGACCCGCAGGTGCACACCAACCCGCGCGAGCGGTGCCCGGTGGCGGGCAACCACGGACCCAAGGGCATGAGCGACTTCTTCGCGCCCACCAGTGCAGCGCCCTCTGCGAGATGGTCAAGCAGAGGCTCCTTCGGGCCAACAGCGGCGAAGCAGTGGTGTGCTCCCCCAAGGCCTTGAATCCATGTCGACACAAAAGTAACCCTAAATAATACGAACCCGACGCGAATCTGTTGTTTCCGTTCCGTCCATCTCTTTCTTCACGAAACCCTGAGGTGCCCTGCCCTTCCTCCCTCTTGCCTTGGTGGTCGCGAGCGATGCACAACTCGTTTCAGCGGTTTTCTTAGTGTGCCGTTTTTTCGTGGCTGCATGCGCAGATGAGATCGTCCCTCCGCATTGCCCGTGCTTCGGCGCCTTCATCGTTCGGTTCGCTGCGAACCACCCGGCTGGGCCTTGGTGGCAGCTTGTACCCTCGCACGTCCGCCCTCGCCTCCGCCCGTCTCTACGCTGACGATGCCAGCAAGGCCGCCAAGAAGAAGGTACCAAAAAATCTTTTATTACATCTAATTCTTCGCGCCATTTTGTTCACTCGATCCTCTGCCGGGTCTGTGCCCATTTTTCTTTTCAAATGACCATCTAATCCGCCGCCGTGCTCCAATTTTTAATTTAATTGCACAATAACAGATCGATCTCACCGACAAGAGCGATGAGGAGATCATCGAGCTGGTGACTGCCGGCAAGCTCCACTCCCACAAGCTCGAGGAGTATCTGCCCGGCAACCTCGAGCGCGCCGTCCGCATCAGACGGTACTCAACCCTCCCCCATCTTGATTCCGGAGCCAATCGCCTGTTGCTGTTGTAGTACCGCTATTTTTACGGGCGTTAATTTTAATATTTTAATATTTTAAATATTTTATTTACACTTTTTTTTTGCTGTGGCGGCAGGTTGGGTCTGGAGGCGCACGTGCAGGCCAAGTCCGACCACAAGCCCGACCTCTCCAAGCTGCCCTACCAGAGCTACAACTACGACTCCGTCTACGGCGCCTGCTGCGAGAACGTCGTCGGGTACGCCCTTGTTAGGTTTTTCACGCAACGCAACGAGAATTCTTGATGGCTGACCTCTCGGCTGGCTTTCCCCACTCCACCACCAGTTACGTGCCCATTCCCCTGGGCATGGCCGGTCCTCTGCTGGTCAACGGCAAGCTCGTCCACATCCCCATGGCGACCACCGAGGGCTGCCTCGTCGCCTCCACCCACAGGTAACACACATTCCTGGTCTGCATGTGCGGTGTGTGCGGTGTGTGCGGTGAAACTCAGCGTGCTATGACTGGCCGACAGGGGTTGCAAGGCGATCACTGAGTCCGGTGGCGCCACGAGCGTGGTGATCGCCGACGGCATGACCCGCGGTCCGGCCGTGCGTCTGCCCTCGGCCAAGCGCGCGTCGGAGGTCATCGCGTGGGTGAAGAACACCGACAACTTCTACCTCCTCGCCTCGGCCTTCAACTCGACCTCGCGCTTCGCTCGCCTCAACTCGGTACCCTCAACTACCGACCCAAGCACGCTCGGCGAGTCCCCGTCGCTCACATTCGTGTCGTGTGTCGTGCCGTAGATCAAGACCGGTATCGCGGGCAGGACGCTCTTCCTCCGCTTCAAGAGCGCCACCGGTGACGCCATGGGCATGAACATGATCTCCAAGGGTGTGGAGAAGGCGCTCGACGTCATCACCGGTACGTCTCGCTCGTCCTTTCCTCGACCAGCAATGTCAAATCGCCCCACAGTGAGACTCATCGCCAGCCACCGCACGCGCACCACGACACCGCACACGCGTTCTTCATATGGATGACACACAGATTACTTCCCGGACGTGGAGATCCTGTCGCTGTCGGGCAACTACTGCACGGACAAGAAGCCCTCCGCCATCAACTGGCTCGAGGGCCGAGGCAAGTCCGTCGTCGCCGAGGCCATCATCGAGGAGCGCATCGTCAAGGAGGTCCTCAAGGTAGGCGCCCCCCTTCAACGTCGCTAACGAACACTTGAATCCGCATCAACTCATGCTTGTGGCTGTGGTTGTTGTGGTTTGTTCACAGACCACGGTTCAGTCGCTGGTGGACCTGAACATCCAGAAGAACCTGGTCGGTTCGGCCGTCGCCGGTTCGATTGGCGGCAACAACGCCCACGCCTCGAACATCGTCTCCGCCATGTTCCTCGCCACCGGCCAGGATCCCGCCCAGAACGTCGAGTCCTCCAACTGCATGACCCTCATGGAAGTGTACGACCCCCACCCATTATTATTATTACTATTATTATAATTATTGCTAATATTTGGTTTTTTTAAATTATGTAATACTGTGGAACTTTTTTTGCCACTAATTAATATTTATTTATTTTTCCATGTCACTAGGGCTCCCAACGGCAAGGATCTGTTCATCTCGTGCACGATGCCTTCCATCGAAGTCGGCACCATCGGCGGCGGCACCCACCTCGGCCCGCAGGTTCGTTTTTGCTGTTTGACAACCGACGGATGGAGAGGGGACCAATGAGAGGGTAAGGTGATGACAATTAACACGTGTCGTGGTTTAGTCGACGTGTCTGGACATCATGGGCGTGAAGGGCTCCAACCTCACCAACCCCGGCGCCAACGCCCGCGCGCTCGCTGAGGCCATCTGCGCCGCCGTCATGGCTGGCGAGCTTTCCCTCATGTCTGCCCTTGCCGGTACACCTCCACCGCCCACCCACAACTGCACACACCACGTAGCGCGTCTCACCTTTGACACTGCGTGCAGCTGGCCACTTGGTGCGCAGCCACATGGCCCACAACAGGAAGAAGGACCCGCAGGTCAGGTACGGCATCACCACACTTGCTTAAAGCTATTATTCTTTACCTCTCTCGTCTCTCGTGTGTGCACACGGAAGCTGATCATTTCGAACGCACAGCGAGCCGCACAAGCTGCCCGACTTCACCAACACGCCGAGCGAGAACGACAGCCCCAAGGAGGAGAAGTTCGGCGCCTGCATCGTCGGCGACAAGAAGTAAGCGCCTTCGCGAAGGCAACCCAACCCCGGCCCCAGCCAAGGCCACGCGTGGAACCGATTTTTTTTTTGCGCGATTTTATTTATTTACCTATTTATTCATTTTGGCCATCGGAGGCGGAACGACAACGAACGAACGAACGAAGAGATCACGAACGACGACAACGACGAAGCAGAACAAGACGAAACGAAACAAAACGAACGAATGGTGGATGGATTCTCAGGTCATAACGTGCACATAAACATACACCCCACCCCACGACAAGAGATAGATCCCCAAACCCACCTTCGCGCTCCTCACGGCGGTCCGGCCTTGGCCTTTTGCAGTTCCGCGGCGAACTGGGCGTAGCGGGCGGGATCGCTGGCAGGGGCCACCGCGGCTGCCGGGCCGACGTTGAGGAGCACCTCGCGCACGTAGGTCGCTCGCCGCATCCCAACGAGCACACAGTCCGCCACCTCCGATGAGCGAGCCGCCAGCAACGCCTGCGTAATCGGGTCAGCCTGAACCGATTGTCGGCGACGTAAGGCGGACAGGTTGGCGCGAACCTTCTGCGAGAGCGTAGCCATGCCCCGTTCGTTGAGCTCAGGCCAGGTGGCATCCACGGCCTGCGTGAGATGCTCCGAATTCTTGGAGGCGTTGGCTTCGGTCACCCACGTGAAGCGCTCGAAGAGGCGCGTAATGGCCTGTTGTCACAACGCTGAGAGTGAGAACAATCGAGCTGGCCGTACGTGCGGGTGTGCGCGGCCGTACCACTCGGTACTTGTCGCCCCAGGATCTGAGTTGTGCGTGGTCTTCGAGTCTGGCGATGGCCGGCTCGTAGCTCGGCAAGATAGTCGATTCCAGCGCGTTTACCCATCGATCGATCGTACCAAGCGTGGCCTGGTTATGCGCCAGAATCTGTAATCCGCGGATTCAATCAATCGGGTGCGCACCGTGTCGTGTGTCGTGTGTGTCGTGTCATTGTTACGTACCTGTGCCCAGGCATAGTCCGAGGCAGGCGGCAGCGACGCCTTGTCGGCGCCCGGGTAGTTTTTCTCCAGGTGGATCGCGTAGTCGAACGCCTCCTTAAGCAGCTGAACCAGGTCCTTGTCTGTACCCCAAAGAAGCCACACCAGAGCCATCATCAGCTTCAGTGAATGCCCGGCCGCCCGGTTGCGTGCAGGAAATCGGGGCACGCGCCTTCGTGGGAAGGGAAGGTGGCGATGCGCTGGAGTTTGCCCTCGTAGACGGCGTTGAGCGGTCGATTGCTGAATCGGATGAGGCCGTGCGCCTTGGCCTTGGCAGACACGCCCTGGGTCAGCACCTCGGGCTCGATCAGGTTAAACGGATACTGAACCGCTGCAAACGCATTCTTCTCGCTCACTGTGCGCGCGCGCGTGTGAACTGAGTGACCAAGTACTCCAACTCTCTTATCAAAGATAGGCTGAAGTTTACCAGAGTTGGCCGCCTGTACGAGCTTGTCGACGCACACGTAGTCGGGAGAGCCGGAGGGCACCGCCAAGGTGTTCGACGAGACGCCGTAGTATTGGATACGACCTCGCTGTACCTCCTTCTCCAGGTGGGCGAACGCTTTCGAGACCAACTCGTAGAAGGCCGGGCCCAGGTGCTGTGTTGTTGGCAACCGATCGCAGCCAGCGGGTGTGAGCGCCTCCAGTCCCGATCGGTCCACTGTATGCAGGGTGATGTGGGGTACCGGGTGGACTTCGAGCAGCTGCTCGGGATTGTGCAGCATGAGGAGATCCACGCGCTCCATCCCCAGCCGCTCTAGCGACGCGCTGATCTGATCCTCCAGGACTCGCGGCGACAGCGAATAGTCGAGACCTTGGTGGCCGGCGAAAAGAAGAAATGAGTGAAAGGGCTTACCTCAGATCAGCTCAGGGCAGCGATGTAAGAGAAGTACCGGGGGATACGTGGTCGACGTCCCTGTCGCTGTACGAGGGCGCGCTGGATCGGTTGTGTTCGGCCTTTTCGGACAGATACCCGGCTTTGGTAATGATCACCACTTCCTGTAATTGTCGATGATGATGGTGAGTAGCGAACATGATAAGTGAGAGAGAGAGAGAGAGGAAAGGCGAACCTCGCGCTTGATATCCTCCTTGTCGACCAACTCTCGCACCACCTGGCCAAAGAGCAGCTCGGAGTCGCCATCGCTGTAGATCGAGCTCGTGTCCACCACGTTGCAACCCAATCGAATGGCCTTCTTCCTGCACTCCACGTAGTCCGGTTAAGGCCAAAACGGCGGGGACATGAAGAAGAAGAAGAAGAAGATGAAGAGGTGAAGGACAAAGATAGCGACAATGAGATTGCAAGCAAAGGGACTGGCGAGGTGAGTAGAGAGTAGTAGGTACAGAGCGCTGCGGTGTGACGAGGTGCGCGCTGACACGCGGTAGCCGCCGAAGCCGAACGGCGAGAGCGACCACTGCGTCCGTGGCACCAGGCGGAAGGGCAGCTTACTGCCCAGTCTGCATTCGACGCAAGAGAACAAAAGGCAGAGGGAGCAACGTTAGCGCGGGAGGACAGTGTGCGTGGCATTTAGCGCGGAGCTGAGCGGCGGAGAGGAAGTGTACCGCTGGTGGAAGGCCGCCGTGCCCTCGGGCGTGGCGTGGCCCCTTAGCCCAGCGGCACGCACGACATCACTGAAGCCCCTTTTGGTGGTGCTCCTGATGTGACGTTCCCGGAATGAGTGATTAATCTCATCAATTGTTTATATAGAGATTGTAGGGTGGCCAAGGCAAGGCGGTACCAATACACAGGAAGCAATGCGCCGCAAGCCTTGCTCGGGAAGAGCGCAGAAGACGAGCAGCTCTTTCTCATCTCTACGCGAACTTTTGTATTAGGTTTCTTTTCTTTTCTTTTCTTTTCTTCCGTTCTTGCCTGTGGCGTACTGGTAGTGCGCTGCTGTTGCTTCTTGCGCCACAAGTGTGTGGTAAAACCATTGGGCTCTGTTTTGGAACACTCTGCGCGTAGGATCCCTTCGGCAAGGAGTACGCAGTACGCGCTCTCAATGATCCTTGGTGCGGAGCTTGCAAGTTGTTCTGTTTCTTTTTTGGCTCCGGCTGGTCCGCGCACGATCGGCCTTGCCCAGATACCGCGGCAGAGCTTTTGGCCAGAGCTCTTAGTGTACTGCTTGGATAATGGAAAAACATATATGTTTTGCGTCCTACCTCTTCGTTCTCTGCGGCCTCATCCTCCTCCACGGTGGCTTCTCCGTTGATGGCACCCAACCCCCCTTCCCTCCGGACTTCGTTATCGTCTTGCATAACTAAAGTAAGGGTGGCAAACCAAAATATAAAATAATGCTGTCTGTGGTGCAGGTGGAGCGGTGCTTGAGGTGTGCTCCAACTGCACGTACCAAAGCATCTTCGCGGCGCTGTCGGCCATCCCTGCGCCGGACACAGAAATCCGGGTTCCTGCGGGCAACTACACCAACGAAGACTTCTGCTCCATCAGCATTGCGAATATCACCCTCACGTACGTGTGCTTCCCTTTCTTGGTACAGGGCACTTCATCTTTCCTCGAGTGCCCAACGCCACAATTATAACAATTCGTTTTTTTAATACAGGTTGCTGGGAGAGGTCCACATAGAAACCAACGCGACGGAAGGAGTGTGGCTCAACTTGTCGGGCGGAGTGTTCACCTTCCGGCAGAACACGCTGCGGCTCACCGGAGGTAAAAAAACAAACAGAGTGCCGCCTCACCTGCTCGCACTTGCTCCGCATGACCACGTGCGTGTGTGTTGCAGCCCTGTTGGTCGTGGCAAACACTACGGTGGTGCAGGATTGCGACATATTCCTGGCGGTGCCCGTCTGTACGTATGCCAACGCGACAACACAAGTTGGCACTCTTGGTCTGACTCACCCTGGGGCATGACCTCTAAGATTCATATTACGCTGTGACTCTGATCATGTTGGAGGACGGGAAATGGATCCAGAACGGCATGCTGGACATGTCTGTGGTGCCATCGGCCTCCGAAGCGGGTTCAACCGGCACGTCTCGCAGGATTCACGCACACCAGGGTTCTCGGCCCAAACTGGAAGTCTCAAATGCCGTAATACACAGGCCTACAGGTGGAGAGTGGTATGGTGTGGCAGCAGAACGGCGACTTTGCTTTCCGAGCAAGCGACAGCTTTAACGTTAAAGGTTGCGACTCTGTTCCTGGATTGTTGCGCTGTGTACCGAGCGTGATTGCGGCGGGTAGCTGACCTGGACTCCTCAGGGGTCTTTCTGAACGGAGGAGAGTGGATACAGGATGGCCCCGCTGAGCTGTCGGCAGATACGGGCAACTGTACGTGCACTGCAGCCTCACAGCCGCTGTGTTAACTGCGCGTGATGTGCATGTATCGTGTGCTGTGATATTTGTAGTGGTGTGGATGAACGCAGGCTCGCAGTGGTTGGGGACTGCCAATGTCCAGATCTCCATCGCGGGCGAATATTGTCAGGGTATCAAACCGTTCTTCCCGCGGCCGCCTTGCTCGTGCTAGCTGGCTGAAGCGTTCTCTCTTGCTTCCACAGGCGTCTACATGCAAAGCGGCGCCGTTTGGTACCAAGCGACGACCTCAACGCTCACTGGCAGAGCAACCAATTGCTCGTCGTCAACCTGCACCGGTAGGCCCTTCTTTCGTTGTTCTTCCGCCAGTCGTGGAGTGGGCTCACCACCCTTCCGCCATCCTCTATTCTTCCCCAGTCGTGGAGTGCGCCGGAAATTGGACCCAGAACGGCGACGTGACCATTACCACCTCGAGCAATACCAAGGGTACCCTATCCTGCGAAGCAACTCCGCAATTCCTTTCACTGCGAGACCCCTGTGGACCCATGGGCACGTTCTCACACGCATATGCAGGGGTTGCGTTAGTGTCCGCACCCGTTTGGACGCAGAATGGGAAGCTTGTGATGAACGTCACCTCCATGTCAAGCGACTTGTCTATTGGTTCGCAACTTGCCCCCTCTTCATCTTAAAGTCCTCTTTCTCCCCTCCGCCTGTCTTGACTGACCACGCAACGTCGGCGTTCGGGTCTGGGCGCAGGGGTCGACGGCTCTGTTGGTGGTGGTGAGGGCTTCTTCATGACGTGGTATCAAAATGGAGCCGTGATACTCAACGCCACCGGTTCGGGAGCTCGCCCGGTACTCTGCGAGCCTAATGGCTTGCTCAAGTGGTACTCCTCGGTGCCTCCGGTCATCACAACAACGCTCAACGCCACCGGCATCGGTATGTGACACCAACGCACGCGTCTTCACATGCATTACTGCAGCTGACGCTTTGGTTGTGGCGATCTCCGATCCGATCTCCAGGTTCGACGTGCGTGTTGATCGTACCGCCTTCGCCGTCGCCGCAGTTCATCCTCTCCAACTCGACCAACGTGAAGTCCATGCCCACCTTGCGCGTCAACCTCACCGCACCAGCGGCTGCCATCACTCTTTTGCCCAAAGGTGCTGCTCAATCAATTCACTACTCTTCTATCTTCATCACGCGATCTCTAAACGCTGAGCGGCCTGGCATCAATCAGATTCGAGTGGAAAGGAGCAGGACTCGGCCGCCATCGGTCTCTCGCTGGGCACCATCAGCAGCTCGGCCACGGATAGTAATTCCACGCTCACTGCAACTGTCATCAACGGTACAACAGGCCGAAACCTTCCTCTCATGCCAATTGGGCTTGGGCTGATCATGTTCGTCGCGCCAGGTACCTGGGCTGCCGTGGAGAACAACACACTGGGCGCCGACCAGTCGTTCCTCTACTCCTGCGGACTCCAATTCCCTTCTTCGGTCGGCGACGCCAATACGACCGTGGCGGCATTGGGGCTGCAGTTCTTCCTCTTCGCCAACACGACCGAGGTCGACCTGGGGGGCGACACGCCAATCAAGTTCAACGTGTCACCTGCCTTCGCCAAGTTCACCGTGAACCTCACCGGCTGGGCGTGGCAGTCGCCGGACGATCTCAACGAAAGGGCCGAGGTGCGCGTGGCCATCACGCCCGCCTTCACCGGCTTCACCGAGGTGGTCGGCGACGAGAGCGACTTCGTGCGCGAGTTCGCCCTCACAGGTCAGAAGAGCAGCTACTTCGCGGGCAGGGCGTCGACTCGGCTGCGGCTGGTGGAAGCCGTGGAGCTCGACGGCAAGCTTGTGACAGCCAAGGAGGCGGGCAGCAACGGGCGCAAGGCGGTCGAGTTCACGCTGGACGCCACGAGCTCAAGCCTCGTGGTGTCATTTGCCCGGTTCAACTCGAGTGCCGTCTACGATCCTGGTACCCTCCGCCTTGCTCATCTCGCTGCTCGAGGCACCAAAAAAGTGTTTGTACTGAAGATAATCATCATCACCAGATCTGGGGGTGCTGCTGACGGGCAGGAGCAACGACGGAGGCAGCAGCGACAACACGGGCCTGATCATCGGCGTGGCAGTGGCTGTGCCATTGGCTGTGCTCTTGGTGCTCGTAGTGATCGTATCGGCCGTGGTCATCACTTACTGGCGCAAGAAGCAGCAAGTGAACATCGCTGCCGAGGCTGCCATCAACTTTAATCCCGACGACGGCCTCTAAGAAGCCTTCATCGTTCTTTCTCATCCTCCCTGGCACCTACGTTCTTTGTTTTAACTCCGAACTCAAAGATTCAAGGTTATTACCTTACTTTGATTGACCGGCTTCAGGAAGAAAAAATCACACGAAACGCAAAAGACCGGAGCCAGCACCACAACCACAACCACGGCCAGAACAGGAGTGAACTAGAACCCAGAAGAAGCCACAGAGATATACCAGCTCTCCCCTTGAAATAGAACTCCTGCAACTGTGCCCACTACACCATTCTTGGCACAATGACAACTTACCATCAGCAGACACCCCCGCTGTTCCTCATCGCGATCTCCTTCTTGATCTTCTCCGTCCCCCACGTCGAAGGAGGCACGTAAACCATCACCCATCCGCCCCTCCTACTTTCCCTGATTGTGTGCATAATTAAATTTCTGGTTTCCTCTGCACAGTCATAGAGGTGAGCACAAATGGCTCGATCTCCTCCGCCCTGATGACCGCGAGTATCGGAGAAGAGATCCAAGTCGCGGCTGGCAGCTACTCGGAGCCCTCTGTTGTGGTCACTAAGGCCAACCTCACCCTGCGGTACCTGCCTCACATGTCGGTGGTCCTGCTCGTCTGACCCGCAATCGGATCGGGATCTGAGATCCTGTGCCTTGGGACGCGCAGGTTGATGGGCGAGGTGATCGTTGCGGTGCAAGGTGGGGCTACTGAGTGGCTCACGATCAAAGGAGTGAGGTTTAATATGCTCCAGGGCCGTTTGAACCTCACCGGAGGTACGACCACCACCGTCCTTACTCCTCCGCTCCACTTGTGTCTCTCACAGACCTCACTCACACACAATCCACACAGGCATTGTTGTGCTCGATGGTGGGGCGATGCTGCACGATAATGACATTGTCGTGACGATAACAGACGGTACATCCGCAGATGACCACCTCGACCGGTGCACACAGGGGCAGGTGATTTACTGAAAACTTCTCTTTGGAACGCCCTACCAGCCAATCTCGCTGTTGGCGTAGACATCAGTAACGGGACGTGGACTCAAAACGGTGCGCTAGAGGTCAGAGCGTTTCCCACAAACCTGGATTACTCTATGACTGGTACGCTGGACTGTCAATGCGCGGAACTTACGTTCGGCCTCACGAAGTTGGGGACGCAGGTGTGAAGGTGGCGGCGGGCGCGCAGTGGAACCAAGCTGGCGCCTTTGTGGAGACACACATTGGACCCTTCGTCACAGGTACGAGTCCTACATCTCAGCACCGCTATGCTGCAAGTTCGCTTACTTCTTTCTCCGTTCCAGTGGTTTCGTTGGATGGCGTGTGGGCACAAGATGGCCCTGTCACTATCTCCGCGGACCAGGGAAAAGGTACGCTGCGTCTGCTGGTGCGTGTGTCCTTTGCCTGACAAACTCTTTCTTTCTCTCGTTTGGGTACCCAAGCCGTGAGGATGAACGCAAACTCGCAGTGGATCGGAACTGCGTCTGTTGATCTGACACACTCTGGATACCTGGCCTCTGGTACTGGCAACTTCGTCAAGCCCCAAAGTTCAAGGTCTTGACTGTAGTCGTGGTTGGGCCAGGTGTGTACATTGCGGAAACGGCAGTGTGGACACAAAGCGGAGCAACATTCACAGCACGTGCGGCCAACACGTACTCCTGCGATCCGGCATGCTACAGTAGGTGCACCTCTCACCTGGCGTGCTAATGGGGATCATTTAATGCTAACGTTTAGTGAAAGTGGTGGGCTGTTGGGGAGAATGGATGCAAAATGGCAATGCTGTCATTGACCTCACTGAAGGCTCCAGAGGTATTACCCTGCACCAAGCAATGCACCCGGGTGCTAGCTCATGCCATCCCCCGCCTACAGGAGTTTATATGGGTCCTATTGGTAAGTGGACGCAGAATGGAAACATTGCTCTGACGGTGGCATCCAACTCTTCCGTAACCGTCGGTACTCATCCTTCGCACCAGCTGTCGGAGTGAATTGTAAGTTAATGTCTCCATATCGCTGAAGGAGTGGATGGCCTGAGTGAGAGCTATCCGGTGCCCGACAAGACGTGGAACCAAAAAGGACCGGTGTCGCTCAATGTCACGGGCAGCTTGGCATCAGGTTTGATCGTCTTATCCTCCCTAGCACTCACCTTCCGTCCTAATCAACCATCCACAGGGATCATATGCGGAACGGGGTTCAACTGGTTCTCAGCTTCTGCTCCCGTCATCAACACAGCACCCAACGCCACCGGCATCGGTTCGTATTCAACCCGCTACGTCTATCACGAATCTCACCAAGACAACTGCCCATCCAGGCCCCAACTGTGCGCCGCTTGTGTTTCCAACGCCGTCTCCGGTCTTCATTATCTCCAACTCGACCAACCTTCAATCCGCGCCCACACTCCTCATCAACTTGACGACCGCGGCGATCACCCTTCTGCCCAAAGGTGTGTACTTTCCTTCGAACCTCTCCACTAGCCGCAGCTGTTCACAAAGTGCATTCAGATTCGAGCGGTAAGCAGCAGAGCTCGGCCGCCGTGAGTCTTTCCTTGGGCACCATCAGCAGCTCCAACACCAATAACACACGCACCGCCACCGCCGTGAACGGTACAACTCTCCTTTTCTCACACGAATTGGCAGTCCTGCTCATACGCGCTCTAGGAACGTGGACCACTCTGGAGAACAACACGCTCGGCGCCGACCAATCGTTCCTCTACTCGTGTGCGCTGCAATTTGATTCCAAAGGCGACGAGAACGCGACAGCGGTAGTGGCGATGCTGGGCCTACAATACTATCTCTTTTCAACCACTACCGAGGTCGACCTGGGCGGCGATCCGCCGGTCAAGTTCAACGTGTCACCGGCATTCGCCAAGTTCACCGTGCGCCTCATCGACTGGGTGTGGCAGTCACCCGATGACCCCGACGAGCGGGCAGAGGTGCGCGTGGCCATCACGCCCGCCTTCACCGGCTTCACCGAGGTGGTCGGCGACGAGAGCGACTTCGTGCGCGAGTTCGCCCTCACAGGTCAGAAGAGCAGCTACTTCGCGGGCAGGGCGTCGACTCGGCTGCGGCTGGTGGAAGCCGTGGAGCTCGACGGCAAGCTTGTGACAGCCAAGGAGGCGGGCAGCAACGGGCGCAAGGCGGTCGAGTTCACGTTGGACGCCACGAGCTCAAGCCTCGTGGTGTCATTTGCCCGGTTCAACTCGAGTGCCGTCTACGATCCTGGTGCCCTCTGCCTTGTCTTCTTTGCTGGTCAACTTAGGGTAATGAGCCCAATGCTAATTTACAGTGGTGATGCACCAGATCTGGGGGTGCTGCTGACTGGCCGGAGCAGCGACGGAGGCAGCAGCGACAACACGGGCCTGATCATCGGTGTGGCAGTGGCTGTGCCATTGGCTGTGCTCTTGGTGCTTGTGGTGATCGCATCGGCCGTGGTCATCACTTACTGGCGTAAGCGAAGCCAATCGAGCATCGCCGCCCACACCTCAGTCAACTTCCAGGCCGATGATTCCGTACTCTAAAGGTGGCGGTAAGAAAAAAAAATCTAACAAATCCCATTTGCCGCCCCAAGAACGACCCCCAAAGCAAAGAGACGAAGTAGAAGGAAGAAGATGAAGCCTAACGTGGTGGATATTGCAAGCCTGCTCGAAAAGGCTTCGATGCAAGAGTTTCGGAAGCAAAACCCTTCATCGGGTACCATGGCCGCGGCGTTGGCGACAGGAAGTCAGCCAAAGGTTACTGCTGCTACTCGTCAGGCGCTACTCGCAACGTCGAGGCCCACTTCAGCAGATGGCGGACCGTCGAGGTACGTTGATATCTTCTGCATCACCTGTTATGTGCGTAGTCTGAAGTTGGAGAGTAGCGGAGGGTCTACGTCACAGAGCCAAGACAAAAGCTCGTGGCAGTGGTCCATACCAAGCAAATCAGCCGCTGTAGAGCCACCGCCATCGTCGAACGCGCTGGGGGTATCGACGTCCACGCTGGCCCAGCAAGCGGTAGATCTGCAGCAACTGTGTCATCGGCAGCAGTGGCAAGCCAACGCGGAGAAGGTACTGGGCGAGCTCCAGGAAGTGAAGGCTAGCATGGCGCTTCACCAAAGCTTGATGGAGAACCTCGTCGGAGAGCGTACGTCCACCTAGCAGTACTTTACTTGATATCGAAGCGCTTTCCTAAGACTGTCGTACGCATCAAGTGAAGGGCCTCGTACCGATACTCATGAAGAAGGTGCAAGGCGAAGACCAACACCTGTCGCAGCAGGTGCGTAGTATGCTAGGCATAGGCGAGTGCAGGACTCACACGCCTCTGTTTCACCAGATCGGCACGATGCTTGTCGGCTTGCAAGAACAACTCCAAGGTATGTCTCCGACGAAGGAGTACGAAAAGAAGATGGTGTCGCTGCTGCTCCGTCAAGGTAGGATCCCAGTGCAGTAAAGAGAATAGATAACAAAATGGCTCATGATCTGTGTCCATCTCTAGAGCAAGAGAGCAATCAGAAGCTGGAGCGCGCCAAGAACGAGCTCATCCTGGAGGTGCAGCGCATCGTCGAGGAATTGAACCGCAAGCAGCTGGCCTCCTTTACTGCTCTGCTGGAGCAACGGGATTGGAAGATGAAAGAGCTCGTGCAGACCCAGGTACGCAAAATCATCGGCGAAGCAAGCGAGAAGGCCAACTCGACGGCTATACTTCCGGCGGCGCAGACGACTGCGGATAGCGCCATGGACGACGACCTCGACATCTTCTCGTGCGGCAGAACTGACCAGAACGAGAAGACCTCGAAGAAGAGAAAGACTCAAGTTGAACCGAAACAAGCACGCCTGAATACCAGCACCAACGACTACATGGAGAAGGTGAGGAACAAGATACTCAACGCGCGTAAGAAGAGACGGTGCAACGATATGCCTGACTCGGCCTGAGCGGGCTTCGAAGCTTGTATCTTTCCGCCAAGACTCATATAGCCACATGCGCGATCATCAGTCGTCCCACTCGCCGTTGTCTTCCTCCTCCGGCTCTTCCTCCTCTTCTCTGATCGCGAATCGTCGGCTCTGCAGCGCTCGTGCTAGGGCTCCGGCGATGGAGTCCTGTCCGATTCAAGCACCATCCCATCAGCCATCACATGAGCACTCGCAAGAGAGCATCGATGTTCACGTCTTACCTCTTCCTGCACGGACAGGTTCTTTACGTCGGGTAGGGCTGCGACCTTCTTCAGAGCCACACCGCCGCGGATTGCCGAAAACATGTCGCCCGATGAGCCTTCGTCCGCCACCTGCACTCCATCATCAACACCACGAGTGAAAGCGAGTAAGCCAACTGCCGATGCAAGCACTGCACGCGGTGCGTTGAAGTGTGGTACGCACCGAAGGCCGGAGTGCCGGAGGCGGTGGAGGCGCCGAGGAACCTCCGAGGGCCGGCTGGGCCGGAGAGGGCGCAACCGGAGCCGGAGGAGCTGAAGGTATGGACTCTTCTTCTTCTTGACGTTCTTGCTCCGCCTGCGTGTTCCGGTTGGGGCTGCCTTGCACCTCTGCTTCATCTCCCCTTCGCTCTTCCACCTGCACTGGACGAGCCGGGGCCTCCGCTGCCGCTTGTCCTCCTGCACAACGATGGCTTTGTAACTCACGCGTGCTATGACAATGAATTGTGGTACTAGGTACATACCCTGCTGGTTTCCGAGAGTAGTGGCTACGAAGGAGACGATAAACATGGCGGTCTCCTTGTCCTGCATCTGCTCCTCCGTGACTCCGGCCTTGGACATCAGCTGCTTCCATTCATTTGGAACGTTGAAGATCTGCCCGCAACCTCCGCGTAAGTCTTCTCCTTCATCACGTTATGTGCAGCTGTTGGATTGTCTAAAGAGGGACGCCGTGTGTGTGTGGTGTTGCGTGTCGTCGTACATCAAAGCCACCTTCGGGAGTCCAGCCAATGTGGGATTCGTGCTTGAATCCCTGCGGCGCGCCGATCGCGAATTCGGCCTCTTCCTCCTCTCCGCCCTTGAAAAAGGTGAGCAGCTGCACACACAGACCACCCACACAACCGCCACAAAGCCCTGTGTCAGCTCTCACATGCGGCTGGTAACGCAGGACGCAGGTTACCGATGGCTTCTTGTGTTGCTTGTCCAGCAGCTTCTGCTTCTCGCGCTCCTCCTTGAGGAACCGGGCGTTGGTATCCTCCTTCTCGCGGTTGAGCTGCTCCATCTTCTTCTTGTAGAACTCGAACTCTTCCTCCTTCGTCATATGTTCCGTGGCGCCCTCCGGCCGAGGCGCGTCGATCACCCGGAGGCCGCTGGCTGTAAGCGACGGCTCATGGCTTTCGTTCTTCTCTGTCGTCTGCGCTTTCGCATCACGCTCATTGTCCGTCGGCGCCGCTTCGCTCTTTGCGCTGCTGTGCTTGCGTTGTGCGTGGACAGACGTCGGAACGGGCGGGTGGTGATAAGAAGTTGAAGTGGAGGCCGAAGCGGAAGAGGAAGAGGAATTGTAGTTGAGCGAAGAAGGGTAGGGCTCAGCGGCCGCGGCGGGCTGCTGGGCGGACGAAGGTGCCAACAGTGGCGCTCTGAGATCCTCAATGGGGGACGAAGAACAACACCCCATCTCGCAAGATGAAGAGAATTTGATTTGTCCTTGAGATGAAGGGAAGAAGGATCAAAAGATCTTTCAAAAAATGATTCAAACCGCCAGGACAGCCGCCAGCGAGAAAGAGGAGGAGGAAGAAGGGCCTGTCCGCTGGAGCAACCAGCAATACAGCCATTTTCTCTTCATTTTCTCGTGGGCTGTCATTTTCATTTACATTTTATTTCTACTCAGCACAAGCACGCTGGCGAGGTGCCCTCTGGCGTGGGCTGGAGAAGTGATCGCGGGACCTGTCTGGGCGGTTCCGCGGCGTCGACGTTCACTCGCTGCTTGAAGACCTGCTGGGCCAGCAGCTGGAAGGCCTGCTCGACGCCCTCGTTCGCCTTGGCCGAGGTCTCCACCAGCGTGTTGGCCCCGCCACAGTACTGCTCGGCGAAGGCACGCACGGCGTCCTCGGGCACGACCCGCTTCGACTTGAGATCGGTCTTGGTCCCCACCAGCACCACGGGGCACGTCGACGACCCGAATCGCTTCACCTCCTGGAGCCAGTAGCCCAGGTTCTCGAAAGAGGCCGCGTTGGTTGTGTCGTAGGCCAACATGATGCCGTGCGCGCCTCGGTAGTAACTCGCCACGATCGTGCGAAACTTCTCTTGGCCTGAGCGTGAGAACAAGATCATCGGGTGAGCAGGCGTGAACTCAACGCTATCAAGATGAAAGTGAAGCGTGAAGTTGATGATGATGCCGCTGCTGATGAACAGGAGTGAGATGTACCAGCAGTGTCCCAGACTTGGAGTTTGACGGTCTTGTCGGCGAGTGTAACGTTTCGAAACTTGAAGTCGACGCCGATGGTGGAAAGGGTGGCGTCGTGGTAGGACTCATCTGCGAATCGTGTGAGCAGGCAGCTCTTGCCCACTCCGGAGTCGCCGATGAGGATCAGCTTGAAGATGTAGTCGTAGTCCGACGTTGTGTGTGTCATTGTGTGTGTTCGCTCGCTGCCTCGCTGCTTGCTGTGTTAAGATGTGCTTATCTGTGGTGACGGCGATGGCCTTATGTACCCCACCATACGCCTCCGGCTTCCACGCCGGCCGCAGTCGTGGCGATCCCATCACAGCGACGCGACTTCCGCCTCGGCCGTTCCTACCAAGCCCAGATAAATCCTGGTTTTGCAGTAACTCAATTCGCTGAAAACAAAAAAAGAGAAAGAAAAAACATTATTATTATTATATTTGTGTAGGACGTGCCTAGATGGTCTTCTTCTTGTAAACGAATCGGAGGAGTGGGTCAGTTTCTTCCTCCGGGGTGAGGTCGGGCCGGCGCCACACCCGCTTCTCTGTCTGGGCCGCGGTGGCCTCCTCGCCCGACGAAGACTCCTCATCGCCGCGCGTGGCGCCCGCGGGGTTGATCGATTGGCGCTCGTTCCTGGCCCGCTTCTCCTCCCGCTCCTTGATCTTGTCCTCCTGCAGCGACCGGTTGTACCTAAGACCCCACACATAGCCGTGTCAAAAGAGTGAAGCGCGAAGAAGCGAAGAAGAGCGAAGGGTGAAGGCGTACCGTCGCGCGACGCAGACGAACACGCAGACCAGGATCGCGAAGGCGCCCAGCGCGAGCACGACGATGCCCGCAATGAGCCACCAATGCACGATCGTCTCCCACTGGTCCAGTTCCTGTACACCCCATGAGCGACAACGAACGCGTTGCGCGTGCGTGCGTGAGAAGTCGAAGAAGTTGGCCGCGTACCATGTAGACGACGAAATCGATAAAGGTCTCCTTGCACTCGCAGGGCACTGAGTGGTTGGTCGCGTTCACGCAGTGGAAGGTGTTGTGCAGCGAGGGGAAGATCAGACGAATGTCGGCCGACACGGGCGACAGAATGTGACGGAGGTCGTAGCTGCGGGAAAAGAGCGCATGAGAGGGAATTCAACACACACACACACACACACACGCACGCACGCACACCACACACGATGAAACGATAAACGACGTGCGGGCCACCTACCGTGTGTCGACGTAAACGGACTGAATCGACTTGGTCACTCCATCACAACCCACCGTGGCGTTGTTCATCAGGTGCACGATGATTATCTTGGGTCCACCTACATAGCACGCGGCTTCCTTAGCTCTGGAGCACACGCCACACGCCACACGCCACGACACGCACAAAATCACGTGTGCATACCAGGGAGACCCACGGTGGCCATGTTGTTCGTGGGCGGCGGGTACTTGCTCCAGAACACGTCGATGCCGCTAGCGCTCGATTCGACATTGCCCGCCATCGTGAGGGTGTTCTTCGTGCTCGCGTAGTGCCAATTCATGACCTGCAGCGATGTGCGCGTGTGCGACGTGTGCGGTAAGACCCACCACCAGTGCATCTCGCTCCGAGAGCGGAAGAAGTGGGCAAGAGTGCGTTACGCGGAGCTTGACGAGGAGCGAGCTGGGGCCGAGCTGCACGGTGAGCGAGTTGTCTTCGGGGCTGGAGTCGAGGAGGCGCGAGGGGACTTGGGTGGGCGCGGGCAGATTGAGAGGCGCGAGCAAGGGCTCGACTGAGGCATTGAAGGACGATGTGAGGGTCATATTGACGGCCTCGTTGGTCAGGTAGACATCAGCCATCAGCACCGACCTGTGCCCGACACCATATGTTGGTAAGCGCGCACACACACACACACACATGCACGCACGCACACGCGCCACCGCACACGCACGATACCCATTATTTACAGTGGCGTTGAAGGTGACTCTCTGGTAAAGCGTGCCGTTGCCATCTAGGATGCGCGTAGAACGATTGCATTGAAGGATTTAATCGTTTTAGAAATAAATCACAGAAATGAAATGATGAGATTATAGAGAGAGAGAGAGAGAGGCGATTGAGCAGTACCTTGGTTTGGGACCTGTGACTTGACAAAGGAGAAGTCTTTCGGGATGGGGAACTGGCGATTCTCGCCCTCGGTAAGCTGTGACCACACGACGTTGGTGTAGAAATCCGCCTGGTAGGTCGTTTGGTTGAACATCATCTTGGACGATGGCGATTTGGCGTAGAATTGTATGTACAGCTGATCGTTGGCCAAGAAAAGATCGTCATCTTCGACGTTGCGTGTGTCAAGGTCATAATCCGGCACATCGACAGTGCTCAGTCGTTCGGAATTTGCAAAATTGGGTGAGCAGAAGAGAAGAAGAAGAAAGAATACGAGCAGGGGCAAGCCCAGTCCGCTCTGTTGGTGCGCCTTTGGCTTGCTATCCATCGTGTTCACACGAAAGCAAAGAGCGACATCGATCAATGGAGGGGCAGCAAGTTCGGCAGAGCATTCCAGCCTTGAGGAAAATATTTGAGAAATTTATTTACCCTGTTGCGACTTATTAGACAGAAAAAAAGCGATTGGCCAATTGTACGGTTGAGCTGCGTTGTCATTAAAGCCATTTATTACTTCTTTTTGCCGACCGACCCGCCGTTGTAGGGGCCACCGAGCGCAAGGCAAAGAGAGAAGAGAGCGAAAGAGAGAGAAGAGCGAAAGCGAAGGAAGAGGCGTCGCTTTTCGATCTTTAGGTTTTAGGAACTAAAAACGAGGAAGGGAGAAGAAGACGGCGGGGAGCACCACCATGTTCTCGTCACACGGAACGGAGGAGGAAGACTACGACTACACACACGATGAAGAGCGAAGGCGACAACTCCGTGCGAACGTGCTCGAGGGCCTCAAGATTGGAGATGAGGAGGGTGCCGAAGGCGAAGCCGACGAGAACAACGAAGGAGGGACTGCCCCAGTCGACAAAAACGTGAATGGCTCACCGGTGGTGGTGCCTGCCGCGTCCCTCACCGACCGGCTGCCGGCCTTCAGCCCGCGCAAGAACCAGGCCTTCCGCAACACCTTTGGCTTCATTGCCCCTGGAGGTTCCCTCCCCTCCCTGCCCATCCTCTTTCC
>CACVKS010000282.1:0-20473 GCA_902749335.1 Acanthamoeba triangularis
CTCCTCCTTCCCCCCCCCCCCATATTGATGGTGGTCAGGTGTTGCTGGAGGCCGGGGCTTCGTTTGCCGAGAAGGACAGGGACGGGTTCTGTCCGCTCTTGTACGCCGTGACGAATCAGAACAAGGTTGCCGCACGACTCATCCTCCAGTCTGGCGCCGATGTCAACACCACATCCTCGCGCGGTACGCACCACCCGCCTTTTTTAGTTCTTCTAAGTTCTGTTTCGTCTTCGTCTTCGCTTCTTTTTCGTTCTCGTCTTCGCTTCTTCTGACCATCCATTGGATGTTTTGGCGCTGGTTCCAGGCTGGACGTGCCTAATGCACGCGGCCGGCTGTGGCGATGAAGAAATGTTCGACATGCTGGTGCAGCACGGCGCCAAGATCGACGCCGCGTTCGAAGACGGCCGCACGCCCCTCTTCTTCGCGGCCAGTCACGGCCACCACAGCCTCGGTTCGCCGCTCACCCTCCGCTCCGCTTTTTTCTCGCTCATCCCCTTCTCACTTACGTGGGTCGTGTCGCTGGTCGTGTCGCTGGTCGTGTCGTGGTGGTGGGCATTCAAACGATAGTTAAGAAGCTGGTGGTGGCGGGTGCGAAGGTGAATCACCGGGACGCGGACGGATGGACGCCCCTCCATTCGGCGGCCGAAGCTGGCGCGCACGAGGTCGTGCAGCTACTGCTCGCACACGGCGCCGATCCCGCCCTGGAGACCTACGACGCCGACGCGCCGTTGGCCTTTGCCGCCAACGAGGAGACTGCGCGGCTCCTGCGACGCGCTCTCGGCGAGCCGGACGACCAACCGGACGACGTCGGTGCATAAACAAACGCATTTGCTTTTGCCTTTTGCAATAGTCCGTCCTCTACAACGTCACGCTCGTGCTCGCTGTGGTTGGCATCGCCGGTCAGTCGGCGAGCGCGGGTGCGATGACGATCCTGCCACCGAAGGTCACGGTGAGCCTGGCCAACTTCTCTCTAAACGGCGCAAAGACCGGCTTGAACTGGGTCTCCACGTCGAACGGCATCAGGTCCGCCCGGCCAAGCTACCGCGCGGGCGCCTGGTGAGTCACGAAGAGAAAGAGCGAAGCGAAAGAGAAGAGGGGGGGGGGCGGCGTCAGAGTACCTCGAGCAGCTYGAGGGAKGGACAGCTGGCGAGGAGCGTGGTCACGGCCTKGAGCGAGAGATGCGCCCYRCACTYGAAGACCCTGAGCTCMGGGCACTCCAATTGSGYCACCACGAGCTCCTCCGACKCTGSGCTSGCGATGYGCAGCTCCKCGAGCCGCGGGCAGCCGACSACGGACAGGGTCRTCGTGSMGRAGCCGCCCAGCARRYCGAAGCCGACRYGGRCCTCGCGCAGCCGGGGGAGGTCGTTCAGCTCGAGCGAAGWRATGGCGCATGTGTKGCGGAGGAACACCAGGTGCGGCTGGTGCGCRACGCACAGACTCKCMGGGRGCGCATGGACTCCACTGACGTCGAGRCGCGTGAGGTTCGGCGTTCCTATACAATCTGATTAGTGTGTGTCGTGTCGTGTCGTGTCGTGTCGTGTCGTGTCGTGTCGTGTCGTGTCGTGTCGTGTCGTGTCGTGTCGTGTGTGCTGTGTGTCGTGTGTGACTGTGTGAACCTAAAGGGACGAGGTTGCCGGACAGGGCGGGCATGATATTAAGGGACAGCGACCGCAGGCTCGTGCTACGCAGCTGCTCGATGGTGGTAATGGCCGAGCAATCTTCCAGCGCCAGGTTCCACAGCCGCGGGCTGCGCGCGACGATGTCGCACAGGGTGCGGTCGTCCATGTCGCTTCTGGTGATATCCAGCCGCTCGAGCTTGCTTCCCATGTCGTCCAACGCCGTATCTGCGGCGCTGGGCGCGCCGAACGCGACGCTGTGGTCGCCGGCGTTGAAGGTGACCAGACGCCGGAGCTGCTTCCCGCCCGCCAGCACCGCGCGGAACTGGTCGCCGGTGAGACGGCCCCACAGGACGTAGAGGTGCTCGAGCCGCGGCGACAGCGAGGCCACGATCTCGGCGATCGGGGTCGAGGCCGCGAGGATCTGGTGCGGCGCGGTGACCGACAGGCGGCGCAGGTTGACGCACTGCACGCGCAGCCGCGGAAAGAGCTGCATGGCGCCCAGCGTGAGCCTCTCCAGGCGCGGGTTGGCCACCTCGAGCTCCGCGAGTCCGACGAACTCCAGCTGCTCGAGCGCGAGCCTGCGCAGCTGGACCAGCGAGGCGAGCATGCGCGTGAAGGCCTCGCAGGCCTGGTCGTGGGCCGACGCCGGCGACCTGAACCCCACGCTGTCGAGGGCGAGCCGCTCGAGGTGGTGCAAGCGCCCGAGGTGCGCCAGCGCGTCGCAGTCCAGGCTGCAGTCCACCAGCGAGAGCCGGCGCAGGGTCCACACCAAGCGGTGGTCGGGCAGCCACCAGTCGAGCGCCACGGCGCGCTCATGACTGGCGAAGATCAGGGTGAGCGAGCTCAGCGGGGCCACGTCGCCTAGGGGCAGCGGCGGCGGTAACGATTCATGATCGGTGATGGTGGGGTCGACACCCTCGGCCACCTGAACGGTCAGCCGGCGCAGTGCGGGCAAGTGGCGCTGGCTGAGGAGTTCATGGCCGATCGAGGCCGCATCGTCACGGAACGCGACCGCGAGCTTGGCCAGCGATGTAGCCTGGCGCTCGCTGACGATGGGTGAAGTGGTGGAGGCGGCGGAGGCCGTAGATAAAAACGCGACGCCGTGCCACGGCAGGGCGGTGAGCAACGGGCAAGCGAGGCAGATCGCCCGCGTCGGCAGCTCCTCCAGGTCGTCGTCCGTCAGGTCCGGGAACACGCGCAGGTCGGTCATACGCTCGACTCCCGGTCGTTCCCTGCAGAGCCAATGATTGGAATGCGACACGCACGACACACGACACGACGCACAAGACACGACACACGACACACGACAGAAACACGATGGCACGCATACCGGAGGAAGCGGTTGAAAGCGTGGAGGGTGGTGGTGCCCTTGGTGACCAGCGAGGTGAGACGGGGCAGCGGCACCCCGGCCTCGGCCTCGGCATCGTGACCGATGTTGCAGGGCGGCCAAGCGGAGATGAGGAAAAGCAGGAGGGGCGTGCAGTCCGCGCTGCTCATGGGATCGCCTGTTCTCAGCTCCAGGCTCTATCGCACCATCCCAACGCCGGCGAAGGTAAGCAATCGCACGACCGCACAGGCGACACGCGACACGCGACACACCACACAGTCTTTGTGCTCGCACCTCGAGCTGAGGACAAGCTTCGGCCAAGAAGGGTCCACAGTCGGCTGTGGTGAAGTTGTTGCCCCGGGATCGCAGCTGCCTGCACGCTCACGAGTTGACATCGGGCGCGGTCAAGTCTGTGATAGCGCCAGAGACAGAGCGAAACAGTTTTGCAGCGCAACGCACCTGAGGCGGGGGAACCAGCGCAGGTGGCGGAGGTCGGGGTCGGTGAGGGCGAGGCAGCGCGACAGGTCGAGCTCCTCGATGGTGGCCGCCGCCGGACTCGTCCCCAGCCTCGCCAGTATCTCGCCGTCCACTCTGCCCCGCGTGTCGGCGTGAGGCGTAGCGTTCGGCGCACGACACGACACGGCACACGACACGAGCGGGCAAGTACCGGGTCTGGCGGACGTCGACACGGCGCAGGCCGTGGCCCCACAGGTGTGCCGTTGCGAGCAGTGCTCCGTGCGACAAATGCCTCGCTAGACTGCGACCACACACCACCGCACACGCGCGCGTGGTCAGGTACAACTCCGCATGAAGGTGGTTAGCGAGTAGGAGGCCTACGCCAGGGAGAGGGTGCGGAGGGGTAGGAGTGCCAGGACGGCGAGGCTGGTGGCGTCGTTCACCAAGTCTCGCTCCGACATCATGACCTGACCCACGCGCTCGCCCACATCACCAGCCAACCGCACCCGCCACGCCTCCGCCAGACCGGCGTCAGGGGCTACGTCCTCATCGGTTCTGTTCGTTCAGAAGCTGTGAGAAGGGAGGAATAAACGAAAATATAAATCTAATTTTTATTTATTTATTTATTTATATAAATAAATTCATATATTATGATTTTAGGCTACCCCTGGTATGGCCTCGCTCCTCTGGCAAGCTCACTGCGCAAGAAGTGGACGAAGACACAGGCGGCACGCTCGACCAGCGTCGGCACCTCCATTCTCACTTTGCTCTTGAGCGCGGAGGCCAAAGCAGTGCTTTCTGGCTTTGCTCCCCACTATCGGACCAATGGGGACACTTCTTCACCTACCCCCAAACCCTTCTTTTTCTTCTTTCTTTTTCAGTAACAGCACTCGCAATCGAACGGACAAAGCGCGGTGCCTGCACGCAGCCAACAACCACACGCCCAGTGAGTCGGTTGATCTGACACCACCACCACCATCACCCTCCTTCTGCGAGTGGAGACAAAGGTAAGGCGCCGTACCTCCGCCCCGGTTCATGCGGAGCTCGTCCTCGGTGTAGACCGGAAGCCCGTCCACGTACTTGCGGCCCGACTGCTTCATGCCTCGGCTGTTGAACCAGTCGTCGCCGCCCTCCGCCGGCGCGGCAGCCCCCTGCTTGCCCTTGCCCTTGCCCGCCGCGGCCGGCTTGGCGTTGGCGGTCTTGCCGCCCTTCTTCTTGTTCTTGAGCTTCGAGAAGATGTCGTCGAGTCCATCTCCATCTTCATTGGCGTCGTCGTTTTCATCTTCGTCTTCGCCCTCCTTCTCCTCCTCGACCACCTTTGGCTTCTTGGCTGGCCGCCCAGACAATTTCTTGGCCGCGAAGGCCGCCTCGAGCGCCTTCATCACGTCCTCGCTCGTGCCCACCTCCTCCCCCTCTTCTTCTTCCTCTTCATCATCATCATCGCCCGAGTGATCTTCCTCTTCATGATCGTGCTTCTCCTGCGTGCATGCACGGTACCATGGCATCGTTGCACCATCAGCCAACCGGTACCTTACCTTACGAGAGGGAAGTGGGCAGCGCGTACCTCGACGGCGTTGCCTCGTCGCTTGACGCCCTTCTGCGCGGGCGGCGGCGCTTCGCCGCTCTTGGCCTTGGTGGCCGCCGGCGCGGGCGCTGGCTTCTTGGTCTGTTGCTGTTGCTTCTGCGGCTGCTGGGGTACCGCCACCTTGCTACCGCCGGCCGCTGCGGCCTCCTTGCCGCGGGCCTTTGCCTTCTTCTTGTTCTCCTTCTTCTTCTGGTTCCTGATGCGCCTCTTCTCCTCCTCACTCACCACGACCTGCCACACAATCACATTAATCTGCTCGCCTAACGATTTCTGCATGCAGTGCAGAATTCCATAGCAGTGATAAATGGAGTCTGCAAGGGGAAGTGCAAGGGAAGAACCTCGGCCGGAGCATCAGCTCCGTCTTTGCTTTGCTTCATCGCCGGGGCTGATTTAGATGCCATCTCTGCTTGGTCAAGAAAAACAGAAAAAAAATAATCAAACTCAAAAATAAAAAGAAAATCTTGATTGGATTGCGCCAGCGTGCACACTTGGAGCCCTCATCAGCTCCCTGTTTGCATCTTTTCCACCTGGCTCTGCAAGGGTGCTTGGTACAACCTCAATCGCCACACATTCCTCGACAATCGTTCCAATTTAACAATTTGAATCGAACCCAGCTTGGATTCGAACGGCCACCACCACCATCTGCCTCCAGGCTCCATCTTCGTCAAAAATGCAGGGCCATCCAGGGAGTGCCGGGGGCGGGTCCATGCCGCCTGGTGGCGGGATGTACAACTTCAAGCCCCTTTCCACACCACAGCAGCTGTCGCAGCAGGGAGGAGCGCCCACGGGCGTACCCCACCCCGGCAGCGGCGGCATGAGTGCTGGTCCAGTACGTCGAGCCCCTCTCCTTTCCTCTCTACGCTCTTGTCTGTGCGCGGCGCCCACCTGACCTCTCGCACGTGTCGGCACACAGGGCGTGCCCATGTCAAACGGCGGTGGGCCACCACCCGGCATCAGCGTCGGCCCGAATGGCCAACTGGTATACACTGCCTCTCCTTCCTGGGGGTGATGTGTGTGTCTGGTGTGCCAACTCACTCTTGTTCCTCTTCTATGACCGGCGTCCAGGTGGGGCCTGGCGGCACGCCTCTCAACCCGCAGCAGCTACAAGGCATCATCCGTATCTGCCCTCGCACCCAGCCCCTTTCGTGTGAGTGTCTGTTGTCTCACCTTCTTCTGTTGTCCCCCTTAAACAGCACAATCGATACAGCAGCAGTTCCGAGCGTACCAGGCCGCGCGCGGAGCGGCTGGTCATACACCCATACAACCCTTGGGTACGCCGCGCCTCCAGCATGTCACACACACACACACACACATACCGCAGCACATTCTCACTTGCGTGCGTGTGTGGTGATGTGTACGTTTGTGTGCGTTTGTGTGCGTGGACAGGGATGGGCGGAGGCCCCAGTCCGATGATGCAGATCAACCCGTCCCAGTTGTCGAACGCGCAGGCGGCGATGGGGGCCGGCGGCAGCCAAATGGGTCCGCCCACGGGCATGACCGCACCCGGCCGCATGGGTGGAGCGATCGGGCCCGTCAACCCCACCGGCCAATGGATGAACCGTAAAGAAGCCTCCTCTGTTGGTCTTATTGTTGTGTGTGTCGTGTGTGTTGTTGTTATTGTCGTGTGTGCGGTGTCCGTGTGCCGTGTGTGTTGCGCAGGTACTGACGACCTCGGTCCACGCAGGTATTGGCGCCAGCGGACCGCAGAGGCCTGCGCGATACCAACAGGACCCTACCGACATCCTGACCAAACAGAAGCTCCAGGAGCTGATCCGGCAAGTGGCACCCAACGACCGGTTAGAGCCTGAAGTGGAGGAGGTACTGCAACACAAACAGCGCTCCTTCGTTCTTGGTCCACTTCACTGGCGTGCCACCCTTACCCTGACTCCCCTTTGTGTGGGTTCGCAGCTGCTGCAGGACATCGCCGAGGATTTTGTAGAGAGCGTGACCACCTTTGCGTGCTCACTGGCCAAACTGCGCAAGGTACCCACCGTTGGCCGTCTTTTTTTTTTCATCCTTCGCGTTCACGTGGCACGGCCACGCCACTTGCGTACTCACACTCACCCCCTCACCTTCACTCGGGGCGGCGGGGGTTAACCAGTCGGATTGCCTGGATGCCAAGGACGTTGCCCTGCACCTGGAACGAAACTGGAACCTTCAAATACCAGGTAAGCTCACCACAAACGCTCACAGCTTGCCAATGTGATGGTCTGACTCCCCGTGTGTCGTGTGTGCCTTCGTACCTAGGGTACTCGCCCGAGTTGGACGTGATGTCGCTGGCGTCGGGCTCGCCTACGTTGACGCAGTCGACCGTGGCGTCGCTCAAGCGGCCTCTCCCAGAGGGCCACAAGCAGCGGCTGGCGCTGGTCAAGAAGACCATGGCCCTCCAGCGCAAGCGCGAGGAGAAGGAGCGGGAGAAGGAGCGGAAACAGCGGGAAGACCAGAAGGAGCGAGGGAAGCAACAACTGCAGGCGCAGCAGCAGGCAGAGAAGCAGCGAACAACAGAGGCCAGCGAGCTAGAGAAGAAGGCGACGACGCCAGACCTGGCGACCGAGGTCAAGAAGGAGAAGAGCGAAACGGAGGAAGCCGCAGCTGCGGTGGCCGTAGACGATGCGACGAAGAAGAATGAGAAGAAGGACAACGAGGAGGCTGATGAGGAGGAAGAAGGCGACAAGATCAAGGAAAAGAAACAGAAGACGCTACAAGAGCCGGCGGAGGCGAAGCGAGATGGCGAGACCAGCGAGAAGGAAGGTGGCGGACAAGGGGATGACATGCAGACAGAGTAGTCGTGTTGTGTGAGGGGTGCGTGGAGTATGTTAACATTATTATTCGTGTTTCGGTTAAAAGAAAGAAGAGAGAACACAAATAAAGTGTTCTTAGTCGCGAACTTGAGGTGGGGTCTCCTTCTGCACGCCTTCTTCGACTTTATTAGTAATTTATTTTTTACATCAAAACCAAAAGAATAAAAAATAATTATTTTGATCCAAACAAGTCATGAAATGGCAGAGGTCACGATAGTGGCAAAGTGTAAAAGATTGAGGGGGGGCTTGTCTTAGTCGTCGATGAGGTCAAGGGTAGAGTCCTTCTTAATGTTGTAGTCGGCGAGGGTGAGACCTGGTTCGAGCCGCCTGCCAGCAAAGAAGAGTTGCTGCTGGGCGGGAAGCATGCCAGTCCTGTCCTCTACCTTGTCCATGACCTGCTGCAGAGTCGCGTTCGCCTCCACTTCCATTCCGAACGACTTGCCGGTCGACGTGCGCACAAAGAGCTCCATCTTGGTGTACTGGTGTGTGAGCTCTCTCTCTTCTTCCGGCTTTACAGGAAACGAGAAGAAAGGGAAACGAGGACCGAGCAGAAACACAAAGCTGTGATGATCGCGTTGATCGTGCACAGGCCTACCACTGCGATGTCCTGTTTGGTACCTACAACTGCCTCGGTCTCCTTGAGATACTTACTTCTGACAGCAACGTTCTTTGCATTGTTGGGTGGTAATTGGTTGGTGCTCAGCCCAGGCAAGTTTCGCGTCTCGTTCGCTGCCTTGTGGTGCACAGACCTCGCAGTCCTTTCACGCAATAGAGCATGATCAAGGGTGGACGAAGCCACTCGCTTCTCTGGCACAGCAAAGCTCAACATTTGAGCGATGGACTTCCTGAGGCAAACCAAGATAAGGGAGGTCCTTGGAGACCCAGGCCAGAGGCCTCTCTACTATGTGGAGAAGGGAACCAGCCTACGCCAAGTGCTGGCCATGCTCAACTACTTCCGCATCCTCTCCCTCCCGGTCGTGGAGAGGGACATCACCACCGGACCTGGCCCACTTCTCAGTTCTCTGTCTTTCCTCCAGTTTCATCTTCTAATTCAATGGCTCACTACAGTTGGTGGTGGGTTGTATGTTGTGCACAAGACGTGTTGGGGCTGATCGACGTGCTGGACATGGTGGCCTACACCACGCAAGGCTTGAAAGGTGAGGCGTCAGGAGCGCAGGACAAAGCCCTGCGATGGTCCTCTCTGGAGGGTAAAACCGCGGGCGACCTTCTAGCCCTGTTTCCCAGGTGCCCTCTCCACAGCTGACGCAACAGTTCGCGCCGTTCCCCCACTCATTGCAGTCTTGGCAGGACGCGGGACGTGAAAATCATCACAACAGACGCCACGCTGGGCGAGCTGGCCGCCATCATGGGCCAGCGCCAAGGAGGTGAAGCCACAATCCCCATGACCACAACGTCCGCTTACGTTTGGCTTGTGTGTGTATGTGGTGCAGAACATCGGGTTCTGGTGATTGAGCGCGCTCATCCGGTGCGGGTGCTGTCGCAGACAGACGTAGTGCGGTACCTGCGAAGCAACACTGACAAAATCGATGCCGCGGTCCTCTACACTCCCGTGGGGCAACTCAACATCCCCAAACACGTACTCAGCGTCTCCCCGCGAAAGTCCACCGTTACTGCCTACTGGCACCTCCTGCACCACAACGTAAGCGCAGTTGGTAAAGTGCCCCTCCCTCACTCAAGTCAGCTTGGATCCAAGCTTAACCACGTTCTCTGGCCTGCAGCTGTGGTGGACGAGAATGGCAAGCTGGTTGACACCCTGTCGGCCTCCGACCTCCGCGGTCCGTTACTCCCCTGGGGGCGACCGAACCAGCAACCAACCTTGGATTGGTGTTTACTGCGCAGGTCTGGGTGAAGAGAATCTTCACACCTTGACACTGCCGGTGTCCCAGTTCCTCGTGAGTCACCCGAGACACAAGCCCGCCAGCGAGAGTGTGCGCTGCGCATCCACAGACCAGGTATGAACCACTACTGCCTCCTAGACGCCCTGTTCTGCGTTGCTTACATTTGAGCAGTTGGGGGTGGCGATCAACAAACTGGTGGAGGCGCACGTGCACAGGCTCTGGATCACCGACAAGGGCGAGAAGCCAATCGCCGTTCTTTCACTCACTGACATCATCCGCGCTGTCCTCGGCTGATCACCACAGGCGCGAGTGGTGCGGCGATAAGCTTCGGCCGAACGGCACTCTGATTTCCCTAAGGCCTCCTTGCCCATAGTTTTGATGGTCTTTATGGTAGGGTGCGAGTGTAACAATTGGAGGGAGGACTTAGTCCTTAGTCACCTCTAAGTTGCTCCACCAGGTGGAGAGTGGACTCCTTCTGAATGTTGTAGCTGGCGAGGGTACGGCCTGGCTCGAGCTGCTTACCCGCAAAGATGAGGCGCTGCTGGTCGGGAGGCACGCCGGTCAAGTCCTGCACCTTGTACATGCACTCCTGCAGAGTCGCGGTCTCCTCCACTTCGATCGTAAGCGTCTTGCCGGTCAACGTGCGCACAAAGATTTGCATCTTGTTCCAGTGTCTCTTGATCTTTAGTTTGCTTTGGTTGTCGTGGGCGCTCCGCTCTCTTTTGGGCCCCAACCTTTTCGCAGCAATGATTTCTCTGAATCGCGAATAAGAAAATACAGAAAAAGAAAGGGAAAATGATAAAAAAAGAAAAAGTGGTAAATAAAATAAAGAGATGGAGGGAGACACAGAGAGTCCTCGCTTTTGCTACCTGGCGGGCTACGACAGCGCGAAGCGCCTCAAGCAGCCCCTCAACTCCACAGTATACAGCGCACAGAGAAATTGGTGTGGGTCACACACGTTTTGCCGACCCCGGTGGGCCGAACTCCACCTGCACGGCCGCGTGCTCCCAGCATTCACCCCAACAACCACCTCTACCACGGGTCCCCTCGGAATCCAGGTCTCCCTGGCCGACCGCGGGGTGCCGGAGGGTGGGATCGTGCTGTGCGTGGGCTTTGGGACCGACAAGGTGAGCCTGGCGCGCAAGCCCAAGCACACCATCCTGGGCCTGCCAACAGCGACCTCGCAATCCACCCCCAGTTTGGAGGACCGCGCCCGTTGCCGAGGTGGTCCACGTGCACCCAAAAGCACACTTTAGGCCCTAACTGACACGGTGTCGGTGTGTCGTGGGCGCAGCAAGTCGCGATCTGCAGAGCATCGAACAGGCCATCAAGCACGACGGACTGAAGGTGCAAGTGGTGCGGGTGGCTGACGATCAATCATGGGTGGAGCTGATGATGCCTGGCCCGTCGGGCAGCTTCTACGAAGGCACGCTGCGTTGATACCTTTGAGCTTTGGTGTTGGTTGGTGGTATTGATGACTGACATGGCCTCCAGGAGGCGAATTTGTGGTACGTCTGGCCTATTCGACTAATTGGGCTACCCCTGGAGCCCTCCTGCTCCGCGTGGTAACCCCGGTGTACCATCCGACAATCGGGCCACACGGCGAGGTGGCCATCATCATGACCGAAGACCTCGATGTCCCGTATTTGAAACCCCCGCCAGCGGCAGTGAGTGCTTGTTTCTATTACATGATACTGACTTGGTCATGGCGTGGGGGCAGGCACACGCACAGCTCGCTGCCGGCGTTGCGATCCCTCGCTCGGCAGCTGGCGACCTACGCCTTCGCCGGCCCACACGCCGACCCGCTGGTCCAGTGCTTTGCAGAGGCCAAGGCTGCCGTGGGGGAGGCCATGCGGCAGTTTTACGAAGATGAATGGCTGGGCGGAGGCGAAGAGCGGGCGCGCGAGATGGCTCGACAGTGGACGTGGCACTACGCCACGCCACACGGCCAAGCCTATCACTGCAACGGCCTGCAGTGCACCACCGTGGCCCAGCTCGCTTCCCTCATCGCCGCTGACTCCCAGGTACCGAACGCTGCTGTACTTAGGAGTTATATTAGCATATTCTCATTCTCTACATGTTTGTACATTCCCGCAGTTGAGGGGTGAGGTGATGATGACGCTTCTGGTGCTGCACCGCTACCAGACCGGGGGCGAGACAAGCCGAGGGCTGCCGGCCGAGTTGGTCGTGGAGATCTTGAAGTATCTTGCTGGCCACCGTGTCCCCCCACCATCCTGCTGTCGCACCTCCTGTTCTATCGCGCCACCTGGTGAATAAAAGCTCCCACAGCCGTTTGTACAGCCTTTAGGGCAAACTTGTTGCAACAGGTAGAGCGTCATGTCAAACTTGTTGCACAAGTCCTCATGGTGCGGTGGTGGAGAGAGGGGGAAGGGGCGCGGTGACTTGCCAGGCGCTTCAAGATCTCCATCACCAACTCGACCGGCAGCCCTCTGCTTGTCTCATTCTCGGTCTGAAGGCGACACATGACCAGCAGCACCATCTGCACCTCCCGCCTCAGCTGTGCGCCACAACACATCACATAGGTTAAAAGAAAGACAGAAAGGAAGAACACGATCCCAGCGCTGACGATGTATACCTGGGAGTCGACGGCGATGAGGGAAGCGAGCTGGGCCATGGTGGTGCACTGCAGGCCGTCGCAGTGATAGGCCTGCCCTTGTTGTGTGGCGTAGTGCCACGTCCACTGTCGGGCCGTCTCGCGCGCCCGCTCTTCGCCTCCGCCCAGCCATTCGTCTTCGTAAAACTGCCGCATGGCCTCCCCCACGGCCTTGGCCTTGGCCTTGGCAAAGAACTTAATCAGCGCGTCAGCGTGTGGGCCGGCAAAGGAGTAGGTCGCCAGCTGCCGAGCGAGGGATCGCAACGCCGGCAGCGAGCTCTGCGTGTGCCTGCGCCCTGATCATATCAGAATGACTGATCAAATTCACAACCAGCCACTGGCGGGGAGGTGTCAATACGGGACATCGAGATCATCAGTCATGATGATGGCCACCTCGCCGTGTGGCCCGATTGTAGGGTGGTACACCGGGGTCTTCATGCTGGTATGGATGGACCAGTAGGGCGAATAGGTGATCCGCAGCACAAACTCACCACCTAACATTACATTAACATGTGAGGACGTTAACACCAATTCTCAGCATAGCTGATGTAATGAATGAACAACGTGCCTTCGTAGAAGCTGCCCGACGGGCCAGGCATCATCAGCTCCACCCACGATTGATCATCAGCCACCCGCACCACTTGCGCATTCAGTCCGTCGTGCTTGATGGCCTGTTCGATGCTCTGCAGGTCGCTCTTGATGCGCCTGGCTGTTTCACACAAGTATACTGCAGGTCAGCAGCAAACATTAGGGGCATAACAGGGCTCGTGAGCGAAGAAAATAAACAGCTGTTGTGAATGGTACCCTTGCCCAAATCGCCAAGCAAAGCCTCTAGTTCGTCCATCTTGTGTTGTGTGGTGCGTGCAAGGCAAAGGGTTTGTTTTCGTGGCTCAACTGGTTCTGTATCAGGCGTCAGCTTGCCCTTATCACGCCACAACTCACTCGTGGTAACCTCATAAACACCATTGGATGGTCGTTGCCCTTCGGCTGAGGCACGAGGTGATGATAGCCCACGAACAAGACAGACTGAACGAGACAAGTACGGCACCACCTGTGAATAAAAGCTCATCCGCGAGGCCGCGAGCTGCCCTAATGCTTGGTCAAGTCAACTGTTTGGAATGTGAATCAGGATGGCCTAACTATCCGCCCAAGCGTCATGTTGCATTCGATCAGGTCGGTCTCAATGGTGATGGTGGGGCGGCATGATGGCTGGCCAGGTACTTCAAAATTTCAACGACCAACTCGGCCGGCAGCCCCTCGCTTGTCTCGGTCACAGTCTGGAGGCGACGCAGCACCAGTAGCGCCATCGTCACGTCTCGCTTCACCTGCGCAAGTGTTGATCTTAGTGAGAACGGCCTTTTGTTTTGAGTGCCGACGACGTTACCTGGGAGTTGACGGCGATGAGGGAAGCGAGCTGGGCCACGGTGGTGCACTGCAGGCCGTCGCGGTGATAGGCCTCCCCGTGCGGTGTGGCGTAGTGCCACGTCCACTGCCGAGCCATCTCACGCGCCCGCTCTTCGCCTCCGCCCAGCCATTCGTCTTCGTAAAACTGCCGCATGGCCTTTCCCACGGCAGCCTTGGCGTCTGTGAAGAAGAATGTGGCCTCGCGCTCCCTGCAGCACTGGATCAGCGCGTCAGCGTGTGGGCCGGCGAAGGCGTAGGTCGCCAGCTGCCGAGCGAGGGATCGCAACGCCGGCAGCGAGCTGTGCGTGTGCCTGCGCCCACGCCACCGAATGACACCATGTGGGGATCATATCAGTAAATATTAAAGAGCCAGTGGAGGGTGTGTCACATACGGGACGTCGAGGTCTTCGGTCATGATGATGGCCACCTCGCCCTGCGGCCCGATCGTTGGGTGGTACACCGGGGTCGTCATGCGCACCCGGACCCCTTCAATGACCCAATCACGCGGGTAGGCGATCTGCAGTACAAACTCGCCACCTGTATGGGCCACAGGCGACAGGGTAACGGTCAACAAAAGCATCAGCCAGCGCACCAATCAACAATCCACGCACTACGCTCGTGCCACCACCAGGACGGCCCTGTGGCCCTGCAGCGTGCCTTCGTAGAAGCTGCCCGGTGGCCCGGCCATCAGCAGCTCCACGCTCGATTGGTCCTTGGCCACCCGCACCACTCGGACGCCCAGTCCGTCATACTTGATGGCCTGGCCGATGCTCTGCAGGTCCCACTTGGTGCGAAATGCTGCACGGCACACCAGTTAACTGGTGGTTGGCGCTTTTGATGACCAGACGTGGGTGAATGCAAGGGCGCGACCTCGGCTGTGGGTGCGCTCGTCCAACTCTGGGAGCGGGGTGGGTGGTAGAGGCAGGATGGTGTGCTTGGGCCTGCTCGTCAGGCGGGACCGATGGCGGCTCAGGTAGGTCTCGCAAAGCACGAGCCCACCCTCCGGCACCCTGCAGTCGGCCAAGGAGGCCTGGACGTGGTCCCCTTTGCGCTCGTTGTCGTTGTCGGCCGGGGTGGTGGCGGCGGCCGGGTTGTTGAAGGCAGGAAGGACGCGACCGTGGAGGCACAGGTCAACTACGGGCTGGGTGCGTGTGCGGCTGCCGCTCACCAGCATGTGAACCCATCTTCTGTGCACCCTGCCCACCGTGTCATTGAGGGAGTGTTTTTGCAGCTGTGGGCTGTCGTAGTCTGCCAGGTAGCAAAACCCGCGGGCACTACCTGTCTCGTCCTGCTCCTCCATCTTTTGTTTAATTTTCTCTTGGCCTGCTTTTTCTTCCTCATTTCTTTCTTTCTCTTTTGCGAATTCTGATTGGTCGCAGATCTGGTCAGAAGAGGCTTGTCGAACTTGTTGTAAAAGTCTCGATGGTGCGGTGGTGCGAGGGGGTAGGGGCGCGGTGACTTGCCAGGCGCTTCAAGATCTCCATCACCAACTCCACTGGCAGCCCTCCGCTTGTCTCATTCTCGGTCTGAAGGCGACACATGACCAGCAGCACCATCTGCATCTCCCGCCTCAGCTGTGCGCCACAACACACCACGAGTTAACAGAAAGAAAGAAAGGAAGACCACGATCTGTGACGGACAGCACAAGTTACGTCTACCTGGGAGTCGACGGCGATGAGGGAAGCGAGCTGGGCCATGGTGGTGCACTGCAGGCCGTCGCAGTGATAGGCCTGCCCTTGTTGTGTGGCGTAGTGCCACGTCCACTGCCGGGCCGTCTCGCGCGCCCGCTCTTCGCCTCCGCCCAGCCATTCGTCTTCGTAAAACTGCCGCATGGCCTCCCCCACGGCAGCCTTGGCCTCTGCAAAGCACTGGACCAGCGGGTCGGCGTGTGGGCCGGAAAAGGAGTAGGTCGCCAGCTGCCGAGCGAGGGATCGCAACGCCGGCAGCGAGCTCTGCGTGTGTCTGCGCTCGCGCACCCATGCCATGACGTGGTGATCAGATCAGTGTAATGTGTATAACTTCCAAACAGCCAGTGGAGGGGGTGTCAATACGGGACGTCGAGGTCTTCGGTCATGACGATGGCCAACTCGCCATGTGGCCCGATTGTCGGATGGTACACCGGGGTCTTCATGACGATATGAACGGACCAGTAGGGCGAATAGGTGATCCGCAGCACAAACTCACCACCTGGCAACCCTTGGATTGTTAACATCAACAGCGCAGTCAATGGACGAGGGAAATCAACATGCCTTCGTAGAAGCTGCCCGACGGGCCAGGCATCATCAGCTCCACCCACGATTGATCGTCAGCCACCCGCACCACTTGCGCATTCAGTCCGTCGTGCTTGATGGCCTGTTCGATGCTCTGCAGGTCGCTCTTGATGCGCCTGGCTGTTAAAGCACACGACAAGCAACACCACACACGGCAAGAAACTTCAGGTAAGCGGCAATCATTAGGCCTGAGATGCAGGGCTCGTGCACGCAACCTCGGCGTTGAGCGCGCTCATCAAACTCGAGATTTGGTCCCTTGGTCGTGGCGGTGATGGTGGGCAGGTCCAGGAGAGCGTGCTTGGGCCTGCGCGCCAGGCGCACGTCGTGGCGGCTCCAATAGGCCACGCACAGCACGAGCCCGCGCTCCGGCACCCCGCGGTCGGCCAGCGAGACCCGTTCGGTGCGGTCTTCGCGTTCTTCTCCCCGGTTGAAGGCAGGAATGACGCGACCATGAAGCAACAGGTCCACCCCGTGCCGGAAGTTGCTGCCGCCCGTGAGCCGGCGAAACCACTCACACTGCGCGCTGCGAACCGTGGCGTCGAGGGGATGCTTGAATAGCACCGCGCTGTCAGGACCTGCGAGGTAGCAGAAGCGAGGACTTTCTGCGGTGTCTTCCGTCTCCATCTGTTTGTGTTGTTGGTTGGTCCCTTCCGTTGTATTTCTCCTCTCCTCTCCCCGTGCGCTGAACACATGAAGTCGACACTAAAACGAACAAGCTGGGCTCGACACGCAAGTCTTGGTGGGGGTACATTACTGGTATAATGGTTGATGTTTATGCATAAAACAAAAGAATGATAAGTTGAAAGTACATTGTGACGCTATCGCCTTTGCAGAGGGTGCTCACTATTGAGACGAAGGGAGGATGAACGGATGAACGCTTGCGGGCGTTAGAAGGTCAGATAGTTGATCCACGAGAGGAGGGCGCTGGCCGAGCTGCAGGAGTCGCCCCAACCAGCCTCCCACGACAGGGGAATCGGGTTGGGCGCGGACTTGCAGTCACCATCAAGCAGCGTGCCAATAGACTGACCACCACATTCCTGTTCACACGTGATGACGGACAGGGTTAGCCACAAGGAGATGAGATAGATGGAACAACATGCAAAGAGAGTCAAGGGGTGTACCTGAGTGGAGTAGATGAGCACCCGCTCGTTGGCGCAGTCGACGTCGACCCACTGGTCACCGAGCTTGCTGCAGCCATTGGGCACCAAACCTGCCGTGCAGCCTCTCTGACCCTTGCAGTCGCGCTTGTACCAGGTCGTGAGGGCCAGCTGGCAGTCGGCGTCCACTCCGGCCGGCACGAACGCCAGGACGACCACCACGGCCGCCAAGGCCACCGCAAGAAGCTTCACAAGGGAGTTCATGATGATGTTGATGTGGGGGTAATGTTGCGTGCGAAGGCTTGCTTGAAGAGGTTGGTGTTGGTGAGTTGTGTGAGCTGTACTGTTCTTCTTCCTGTATTTATGTAGAGTCCGTCCGTGGCTGTCGAACACATCAGCCCGGCGAGCAAACGAGGGACATTTCCGCTGAATCAAGCCCGTGCTCGCCACGGCCAAACATGATTGTAGTGAAGCACAGGGAAATCTCACGCAACTGCACAAAAATAAGAGGCCGACCAATCGGCACGCTGACGGTTTGTACTGGTCGTTCTTCTTGCCCACGGAGATCACAGAGGCATGGGAAGATTTGTTTTTTGACAATTAAATAAATAAATAAATAAATAAGCGAAACTACCACTACCCAGACGAGAGTGAGAGGACTAGAAGGTGAGAAAGGCGTTGGAGGTGCTGAACGGTCGGCCGCGTTTGGAGAAGAAGCCCATCAGCAACAGTGCCGACGCGATCGTCACCGTCGTCAGCGAGAACCGGTGGTGTCTGTATCACGACGCAGTCGTGAGCCACCGTTTCTCACCACCGCGTCGCAGACAACAGACATGCAAAGCGAACGAACAAGTGGAAGAGAGCAAACTGGTACACACCTCCACCAGGATGGACGTGCGGGCTTGTCGACTAATCGCACCTCGGCCCTCACACTGTTCATCGGCACCTCTGGAAAAAAAGACGAAGGAAAGCCGTTCGTTGAGCTGATGAAGATTGCGAGAGACGTCGAAAGAGAGGAGAGGAGGGGGGGCGTACCAACGATAACGTTGGCGAAGCGCTCGAGGTTGAAGTAGAGGATGTTGGCCATCGAATTGAACGGCGCCACGGCCGAGATCGACCGCGAATCCGCCCCGTATGCCCGCTTGGCGTGTCTCACCTGCGCATTCCCACATAGAGACGCGCGCGGAAAAGTCAGGTCAGCCGCACGGACTAGCATTCGGCAAAGGCAATTGCGCAGGAGGTGATCTTGCCACCGCACCTGGCGATAAGTGACCACGTGCACGTTGTCCGGGTTGTCCCTGCCGTGCTCCTCGAACAGCTCCACCTAACGGGCGATCATTAAGAAGGCGCCAAGGTGGCAAAGTGGCGCCGGGCGGGCCGCAGCTGCATACCCAGAGTGACTTGGGCCACATGGAGGCGTGCTTGATGATGCGCCCCTCCTCGAGACCCTTCGACGTGTATCGTGCACAGTTGCCCCTCTCGGCCAACGCCATCGGCAACCAACCTTTGGGTTTAGAAAGTGGTGGTCATCCTCCAATTTTTCTGAGAAACCAAAGTCGAGAGGGCAAAGCTGCGCAAGCCGCTGCGGCCAGTGCCGGTGGGCAGGAGGGTGGAGGTACCGGCAAGGAAGTTGTACAGTGGGGAGAAGAGCAGGGAGAACTTGGCGCCCTTTTCGACCTCCTTCCGCTTGAGTCGCTCGTAGTACTCGTGCATCAGTAGGATCTGCTCGGCTGGTAGCTCTTCGATGCGCACCGAGATCATCGTTCTGTGCGGACAGCCGGCACAAAGGTCAATGACCTGATGGAGAAAGCCTTCACAACGGAGACGGAGAGAGCGGTGGGGTAGGTACCGGTTGTAGACGCCTCCCTGCTCGGCACCGTTGTCAAAGCAGGTGCCGTAGAGGTACTCGCTCGGGTCGAGAAAGTTGACCATCTCCTTGTGCGGCTGGCCGACGATGTTCATCAGCTTCTGCTCGCCGTTGGGGAGCGTATATCGCACCGCAGCGCTGAGAGCGTACGGGGAGAAGTGCATGAGTGTGGTTGATGACTGGTAAAGGAGGAAGAGGAGCGTCATACTGGCCGTAGGGATTGCGCGAGAAGCCGTAGGAGGAGAAAGGAAGGCCAAAGTCGGCGTAGGGCTCCACGAAGATGTACTCTACAGCCGGTGGCTTGTCCACGCCTTTGTCGTAGCACGCATTCCAGAGAGAGGGATGTTTTTGGTGAGCTGAGGCGGAGATGGTGGGCCGTGATCTCTGGCCAAAGGTGGCAAGCTGGGGAAGGAAAGGAGAGAGTGGCAATGTACCGAGGGCGCGGTCAATCTCAGCAAGGACGCTGTCCTTGTTCGAAATCTCGCTGCCTCCTGCACGATGAGAGGATCAATCGATGTAGCGAGGTCGGATTGGAGGGCGAGATTTTTGAGGGGAGCTGTACCAGCAGCGCCAAAGTCTCGCGTGATTCTGAATTCCTGGTAGAGGTCTTCGACGTATTGCTCCTTGCCCTCCTCGTCGAATGTGGACACGAGCACCAGCTCAGTCGTCGTCTCTATTGTTGTGTTGTATTCCTCCTCCATTCCATCCGTCGATTTTCTCATCTTGCTCTTCAAATCCGCAATCGTTCAGATTAGATTCGAAATCGAGCCGATTCGAAGGTTGCAACGGCTCCTATTGATGTGCCAGATGCACAAGACGGTGGCTGATCCCGAACTCCAAGATGCGAAGAACCAGATACGCAGAAAAGCCCAGAACGCCAGTACGAGCGCAGCGTGTTGGGCTCTAATACTTGGCATTCCTTCATTCTTTGGTTGGCGGTTACGGCCATTGCCGTGCCACAACCAACCATCAACCGCAACTCTTGCTCTCCGCACGACCTGTCGTTCATCCGCCCCAGAGGGAATGGCACCTCTTACTTCCCTCCGCGGCACAGTAGCCACAGACACCAGGGCACGTCCTTTGCGGGCCACGACGCGGTTGGCAGCTGTCCGTGGTCACCCCTCGGTCAGGGTGTGGTCCAGCTGGGTTGGTGCTCGACGCCCAGCACGGCGGAAGACCGCTGCTGGAGCTAGGGATCGGGCGGGCGTCAGTTTGTCCCAATGGGCGTGGTGCAATTTCGGGCCACGGTTCATGGCGAGTATTTGGCGTTTGCCCCCGCGCAACTCGAACGAAAGGGAAGAGAGAGTGAGCGACCAACTTGTTTTCGCATCGATTGCTTGAGGGGGAGGGCAAGGGCACAAAGAAGAGGGAGGGAGAGAAAGAGAGAGATGCAGGGCAGTGGTGGCTCCTACGTGGGGGCCGTCGTTGGGACGCCCGGTGCGCACCAACAGCAAAACAAAGCAAAGGGGCTACTGGTCCTTCTCCAAGCCATCCACTCCTGCCTCAAACGGTCCGTCGCTTGTTTCTCCTCTCCTCCCCATCCCTACCCCCTCTCCCCTTCACCATCTCGTCCC
>CACVKS010000283.1:0-26907 GCA_902749335.1 Acanthamoeba triangularis
CCCTACTACCACCCCTACCACCCCTCGCACCCTCCGGTCGGCAGCCACCCGGTGCCGCCCGCCGTCGCCATGATGTTTGGCAACCCCTACTTGTCCGCGTCGGCTTTCCCTTCGCTCGTGCCCACCGCGGCGATCGTGCCCCCGCCGTTCGGGCATGTCGGCCATGGCCTGGTCGCGGAGGAGGCCGACATCGGTGTCGAGGGCGACGACCAGGAGGTGATCTGCTTCCAGCCGCCCGTGGCCGTGCAGGCAGCAGTGACGGTGACCGCTCATCCCAGTGTCGAGGCACACCAGCACCTGGCGGGGGAAGATCTCATCGGCGAAGCGATCGACGAAGACGAGGACGAGTTTGACGGCGAAGACGACAGCCAGAGCGAGAGCGAGAGCGAGAGCGACTACGACGACGAAGAGGGAGAGGCCGTGGAGGGCGCCCACGGCAAGGATGTAGAGCCCATGGACGATGATGAAGACGCCGAGGAGGAAGAAGAAGAGGAGTTCATCAAGGGACTCATCTTTGGCTGCGACCCGGAGGCCTACCTGCAGGGCCTGTTCTGGTGCCTGAAGATGTACATGGAAGGTACCCGCTTCCTCCACCTTGATCATGTTGCCTGTGTCGTTTGAAGCTGAGGGTGGCGTCGCGCCAAATGACTCCTCCACAGGCTTCTGCCCCGACAACAAGTGGTTCTACACCCATCGCCACGCTCCTACCGCCTTGCAGCTCAGGTACACGACACGACACGACACGACCAACGACACGACACGACACACGGCACACACGAACTGACCTGATTGACCTGCGCAGAAAATTCTTTGCGGATGCTGGCGCGTCGAACTCGTTCTATCCGGTGACTGTGCCGCACTCGGCCACGCTCCCCTTGCCGCCCCACAAGTTCTGTCTCACCGTGCTGCCACTCCAAGGTACCCCCGACGTTCCGCCATGGGGCTCCCCTAAGCTCTCAGGCCTGACTCGCTCTTCTTTGGCCAGCGCGCGAGTTGGCGCACGAGATGCTGCAGCCGTACATGACGCTCGACTCCAAGCTGGGATCGATCTTCCGCGAGCCCACCCTGCTGGTGGACGTCCAGCTCATCGACGCCGTGCTGTCCGAGATCCCCGAGGCCAGCCTGCCGCCCGATCTGCGCTTCGCTCACACCCACTACTATCAGCGCGCGCCGCACGCCGGCTACGGTACACCTTGCTCTCTTCACACGTCGTGCGTGTCGTCGTGAGTCGTGTGTGTCATGTGTGTGTCGTGTCGTGCTCATGTGCTGTGTGACGTTTGCAGGTCGGAACGGGTGGCATCCGCAGCCGTGGTCGTACCAGCACCAGCGATACGAGCACAAGCCGGGTCCCTTCGTACCCTCGCTCCTGCCGCAGCTCCCGTGTCAGCGCTACGATCCGCTCTGGGACCCCGAGCGCCGGCTCAAGTGCGCCTTCTACCCCACGCGCAGCTACCCGTCGCCCGCGCTGTACGGCGGCGCAGACCCGCGGGTCGACTTGAACGCGTGGCCCGTGCTGGCGCCCACGGTCGACCACCTGCGCCTGCCCTATTATAGGCCCTTCGCCTTTCTCTCCACACCGTACGGTGCCAGCGGCGGCTATCGAGGCGGACGCGGTGGCCGTGGCAGCGGGCGCGCAGGTCGCGGCGGACCGCGCGTTGTGGGGGTTCCTCCGCTCGAGGGCGCAGTCGTGGAGGCTGCACCCACGGACGCCGGCGGTGCGCCGCCAGCTGACGGCTTCGCGCCTCGGTCTGGTCGAGGCGGCCGAGGTGGTCGCGGCGGAGGACGCGGCTTCGCCCGAGGAGGACGAGGCGGTTACGTTCAGCACCCAGAGCAGCACTGCCCGGCGGATGCAGCTGCTGCACTCGGAGCGCCGGTTGCGCTTGTCAACGGCAGCGCAGCGCCAGCGGCGGCGGAGGGTCCGCACAGGGGAGGCCGAGGCGGACGCGGCGGGCGACGAGGAGGTCGGGGCGGCGGAGGCCGCGGAGCAACCAACGCCGGCGACGCCGGGCAGCCTAACCCGCACCACGGCGACGCACCGGCTGCAGCGCCCCGCCAGCCCCGAGCGCAGCGCGGACGAGGCGGCTCTCGGGCGCCGGTCTACAAGCCCAAGCCATCGGCCGGCGGCCCTCCGCCCAGCGCAGCGGCCCCCACGACCAGCGGACCGCAGCCCTAAGAGGTGCGCCAACATTGTTTAAATTTTACAGCTCAATGACAATGCATCGGCCGCCCGCTGGCTAGCCGGTCTCGCTGTAGAGGCTGTTGGGGTGCATGATGTTGGTGTCCTGGAACAATGCGTTGTCGCCGACGGCGATGGCCTTGTATCGCCTGGTTTCGAGCCCCGACAACGCCATTTCCGTGGGCGCCGATTGCGAAGGGGAGGCGGACAGAGAAGGCGTGGGCAAGGGCGGCGTCGGCGAAGCCAACCAAAGTTGTGAACGCGTGTCGTTCTGCGCAAAGTCGGCCGAGGTCACCGGTCAAAAAATGGGGTGCCGGTAATTCACACCAAAAAGAGCCGCAAAGGATGGAGGAGTATGACGAGCGTAACATCGAGGTGGCGCTCGTAGACAAGGAGCTCATGCACATCGTGTTTGGCTTCCTCGATTTCACCGACCTGCCCTCTGTGTCCGCCGTCTGCCGGTACCTACACGCCCCCCACTTTATTTATTTTAATTTTAATTTTAATTTTAATTTATTATTCTTTTGAATAACAAAATTGTTGCCGAAGGCGGTGGAAGGTGCTGGCCGGGGCAGACGAGGTCATGCGCGTGCTGGTGCAGGGCCGCGTTTTATCCATGGGCACAGCCGGCCACACGGGCCTGGGCTACAACGTCGCCAAGAGTACCGAGCCCAATCGGTGGCGCCTGATCACGGCCCTCGCGCAGGAGACCATCGTGCAGGTTGCCGCGACGCCCGAGGCCTATGACAAGCACCACACGCTGGCCGTCACCCAGAACGGTAACCCCCCCCCCGGTGTCCGCCTTGGTGCTGTTCCAGGCTGCTCCAAGTGTTCTCAACTGTTGAGCGTGTCGTGCGGTTGCTGGTGGGTTGACAGGGGCGGTGTACGCTTTTGGCGATACGACCGACCATAAGCTCGGGTTCCTCTCCAGCTCGAACTCGTGCTACACGCCGCAGATAATCTCGGCGCTCGCGGACGAGAAGATCGTCAAGGTACCTTGCGCCGAGAGGCCAGAGGAAGAGGGAGAGAGAGTGAGCACTCGCCAATGGGCCACCGCCACATTTCGTCTTCGTCTGTCCGTGGCGTGTGCAGGTGGCCGCGGCCGGGGCGCACAGCGTGGCGCTGTCGGCGAGAGGAACTGTTTTCACCTGGGGTAAGCCGCGTCGCGTCGCGTCGTGTGTGTCGTGGCTCGAACAGTAGTCGATGATTGGACCACCACTCATCTAATTGGTATCTTCCCGAACCAAGGCTTCAGGGGCAATGGCCGTCTGGGCGAGCGGCAGGAGGAACGGGGCGACGACTTTAGCTCCCGGTGGGAGCCTGCAGCGGTGACCCGAATCGGTGGCGATGAGGGCGTGCTTCCGTTCATCGTTGACCTGTGGTGCGGCAAGGCCGTCACGCTGCTACTCGACCGCGACGGCGTGCTCTATTCCTTCGGCATTGATTCCATGTACGTCCACCCAAGCGTTTTTTATCTTTGTTTTGCAATGATATTCACATGGAACTGGGTGAACTGCAACAGGGGCAGCTTGGGCCGCGAGACCTTGGGTGATGGTGGTTGCCCGATGCCGGTGGCGTTCCCACCGGGGATCAGGATCAAGTCGGCCGCCTACGGCAGCGGCCATGGTCTCGCCATCACCACCGACGGTTGCCTGCCTTCCTGCCTGTCTCGATTGCCCTGACTTCTGGCTGCCCCGCCGCGGTTACTAAGCAGTCGTCGTCGTTGTCGCCCGTGTGGGCGTGCAAACAGGCCAGGTGTACTCGTGGGGCACGGGACTTCGGCTGGGCCATGGCTCCGACGAGTTGGACGGCCCCAACCCGCCCAGATTGATCAAGGCGCTGGCCCACGCGAAAGTGGCGCAGGTGGCCTGCGGCCCGTGGCACTCCCTGGTGCTCACTGAGGACAACGTCCTGTACTCCTTTGGACGTTCCCAGGTGCCGCCCCCCCTACTCTTCCTGCAAGCGCTCCCGCCTCACATACACCCAACAACACGCAACACATGGTCGTCTGTTAGGGCGGAGTACTGGGACATTCGGGACTCGAGGATGTACCACAAGTGGTCGACACCGTAGCCGGCCAAGGCACCATTACCGCCATCTCCGCGGCCTCTGGGTGCGTGCCTACCCCTCCCTCGGCTTCAAGAGGCCTGAATGGTTTTTTCTTAGTATTATTCTTATTATTATTGGCTTACCACAACCGTGACGGTACTGCCGCACAGGCAATCGGTGGTGCTGTTTGAGAGCGGCCGCGTGCTCGGATTTGGCAAGTTCAGCGGAGAGCTCAAGCAGGAGAACTGGCTTGTGCCGCGCAGTGTATGCGCAGGTGAGGACGGCGTGTTCCTTCTTTGCTGACGACGCCGTTGGTGACCATCTTATCTACAATGATTTTATCATGTTTGGTTGATGTCTTAGGGGAAATGGAATACGATAACACAGCACCAGATTTACGCGTTGTTACAGTCGCTGCCGACCATGCTCACCCTTCGACACTTCCTCCCCACTGCGCGGCCAACCACAGCCCAACTCACGTCGGGGGGTGACAAGAAAATGATGGTGGTTTTATCTCTTCCACGAGGTGGATATCCTAGTGACTTGCGTGCCTCCCGCCAGCCGCTTTCCAGGCGCGCACGGCGGAGATGAACTGCTGGCGCGAGATCTGAACTGGGGGCCAGGTGTCGACCCAGTGATGCTCAAGGGTCACTTGCTCCGGGCCAAATGTAACGTAGTAGGCGTTGCCACTGGCTCCTTCGGGTGGCCCGTTTGTGGCTGTTCCTGCTGCCTCGGCACGCTCCAGCAAAACATCGGCGTAGGTCACGTCCACCTCCTCGCTCAGAAACTGAGCAAGCCCAGCAGGCAGATTCGCCACAGTGGTGTCGCGGGACTCCTCCTGTCCGTCTCTCTGATTGTCTTGCATCTTTTCGGTCTGCTGTCGATGGAGTGTCTGGAAATGTTCTGAGGCCGATGTTTTGTCTGAGAAAAGGACACCTCTCTGCCAACCTATTGGCTCCAGGAGAATAGAACTCTCCCGGAGCCCCGAAAATTGGGCATTGGTCAAATTTCACCAGCGGGCCACCGCAAGTCCCCGCCAGCTTCAGCCACACCAACCGTTGGTACCTTGAGTAAGGCCTCAGGGAACTAACACTGACGAGGTTAGTTGCTGTAGTTTGAGGTGCACTTTCACCTTATCCCTCTGCCGGCATCATACAGAAATACAAAATACTTCCTTAAAAACCGGATTTTGAATTCTTAGTAATTAACCTTTTACTAGGAAATCGATAATCCTTCCTCGAAAAGAGGGACAAAGGACCTGATAAAATGGGACCGGGCACATCCACGAGTATCACGAACTCAACCAGCAACCACTCTAACAACCGGAGCCATGTCGTCGCGCAAGACCAACACCAGCACTACTTCGTACTCTCGCGGCCAGAGGGCGCACCCCTACACCCGTCCGTCGTCGACTACCACCACCTCCACGCCGGCCAAGCCCACGGTGCAGAGGCAATGCAGCTTCGGCGTGGGCAACACTCTGCGCCGAGTCGCCGATCTCAAGGAGAATCGCGACCGAGTCGCCGCCACGGGAGGCCACAGCCGATTGACCCGCACGCAGGCCCTCAAGCTCGAGCAGTGGAACACGGTCCAGACCCGCAGCCGATCGCGACAGCTCGCCACCAACCACTGATTGCTTCTAGAGTCGGACACCACGTCCTCAATACAACTCCTATTGTACATAATATGTAATTATCACCAACCACTAATCACCCGCCGCTGTTCACATCATCTTAATTGTAATTGTATATACACCACTGGTGTGCCTGGTCCTCTCTTCCATGTCTTTAACAATTAAATAAATTGTTAAATGTTTACTTGTTTTATCTCGTGAAGCCAAGGTTTGGGGTAGTACAGGGAAAAAGAAAGAAAGAAGAAGGAAAGACCAACGCGCGTTACGCTCTGATGGTTGATTTGGCCAAGGCGTCCAGCTGTGCGGGGAAAAGGTAAGCTCGACGCGTAGAGTCGACGCGGCAAGAGAGGGAGGACGCGTACAGTGCGGGGGGAGATAAGCGGCTCGACGTTGTCGTCGTCGGCGAGCAAGAGCTCCCCTTCGTACTCCTCCACCGAGGCGAAGGCCGGCGCCGTGAGCGACAGCGACCGGTCGAGGGTGAAGGCGGGCGAGGGCGGCGCCGCCGTGCCCGGAATGAAGTCGTCCAGCGAATCGGGCGGACACGATGCCTTACGATCATTGATCTACAAGATCACAAATACCATCGCTGTCAGTTGAAACGTACACGCACACGCAAGCACACACACGACACACACGACACACACGACACACACGACACACACGACACACACGACACACGCACGGGGAAGGCCGTACGATTGAGCCCTTCTTCTTTTCAGCGGTGGGCTCGGGGAAGAAGCGGGGCGTGGCTTCCTCTGCGGGGATGGGGGTGAACTCGGCAGTATCGGCGCGCGCCGCGATCCACGACACGATATCGCTGAAGACCTGTTCGTGCCCCTGCTCGTGCAGGAGGTCGTGATAGAAGCCCTTGTAGAACTTCAGTTGCTTGTCCTTCGACGGGGCCTCGTCGTACAGATGCTTGGCGCCTGATGATGATGATAATGACGGCATCACCACAACGTTAGACTTCACTTACAAATTACGATAGAGCGCACGGGCGGTACTGTAGAGTCACGCAACACACACACTACATAGCACACGCACGCACACACAACCGCATACCGAGAGGAGATACGATCTGGTCGGCTGAGCCCTGGCAGATGAGGAACGGGAAGGTCATCTTGGAGACCGAACGCGACGATTCGAGCCAGGCCATGGCCTTGAGGAGCTGCGAGGCCGTCGCGCTCTTCACCTTGCTGTGGAAGACGAGGCTGTCCGTTCGGTAGTTGGCCACTGCGTGTGAACGACCGTGTGCCCAGAGATTCCCGAGGTGAGCCACCAGTGCACCAACAGCACATTCTCCACATTCCGAAGCTTGTTCGGCATACCGACTTCGGTGTCGTGCGACAGCAGCTCGGGGTCGGCGGTCCGCACCTTTCGGCCGAACAGGCCCGCTCGTCTGTGAGTGGACGGTCAGCGGCCAATCTGGTCTGTAGGCGGACAGCGTCGAGTTCATGAAAAGAGAGGGTACCTGATGACGCCCGACGAAGCCGAGGCATCGCCTCGCTTCACTGCCGGGCTGATGAAGACGAGACCCGCAAAGAAACCTACACCCAACACAGCGTTGAGAGAGGAGTCGTTAGCGGCCAGCACCGGTGATTTAGCCGAGCAAGAGAGGCAAGAGACTCACCTGGCCTTCGGGCGTGTGTGAGAGTGACGGTCATGTTGACGATGGTAGCTCCGAGGCCCGCTCTGTTGTTTTTGTGTTTGTGTTTCCGGAAACGGGGGTTAGTTGAGTTTAGTTCCGATGTGGTCGACCGGGAACGAACCCGATGAGGAACTTGGGCAGCTGGAGGTAGACGCCGGGAACTTTGCTGATGAAATCGCACGCGTCGCGCACGTAGTCTTCATATCGCCCCACGAAGCCGCGCTTCCCGGCCGACTTGCCGTGGCCTGTGCGGACACGCAAACGCTCTGTTAGCCAGCTCGGGGAGGCCATGGCCGCCCTCGATGGCTGCGTGACGCGAACCTTGCATGTCCAGCGAGAACACGGCGAACCCGTGGTTGTTGAGCTCGTGCGCAAAGCGCCGGTATCGGCCGGCGTGTTCGCCGAACCCGTGGAAGACGAACACCGAAGCGCTGGAGTAGTCGGTGTGTTGATGCAGCACGTGCCATAAAACAGCCGATTAAAAAAAGGGTAAATATAATTCTAGAACAGAAGTATCGGAGATAATAACAATATAAATATATAAAAAAAGAGAATAAGAGCGAGAAAAAAATAGATAACTAACTTCTCGGAGCTAAAAAAGAGCACATCAGGCGGTGCGACAAGAATGGGTGCGTACGTGGGCTTGGCATTCTTGGGAAGCCAGGCGTAGGTGTGGAGATTGAGGTCCTGTCTATTACAGAAACAGCCCGAAAGGAACTTGGAGTTGGTGTCCTGCGGCGGATTAAAAAAGTCGTCCACCTGTAGCTGTGTCATCTCTTGGAGTGTGTGTGTGTGCTCTTCTCCTCTGTCTTTCTTCTTCTGTCCTTCAAGCTTGCGTCTGCTGCGGCACACAATGGTCTGGTTGTCGGTGTTGGTCTCGGCCGAGGGTTGGCGAACGCCGAAAAACTAGGTCACCAACAAGAATGTCAACTATTCACCTGTAATAAATAGCGTAATAAATTAAATTTTTTAACATTCCACCCGTGTGGTTGCTTGGAGAAGCGTACTTGAGCGGCGCTCCGTTGCTTCTGGTGATGACTGCTGGGTAAGATGAACGTGTAACGGTGTGCCGTGACTTGTTCTGCGCTTGCTGGTTTGGCTGTCTGGTTTGGAGATGGGTTGGCACAGCTGTGGAAGCTGGGTGTGGACAGAAGTCAAGCCATCGCGCTTGCGGGCATTCGGCGATGATGAAGGCCACAAACCACCCGACGCAGAAGCGGTGCTGCGAAGAACCCAGAAACAACCCTCCCAACACCACCGCCCATTCGTGGTCTCACCTTTTTCATGCGCGCTATTTCCGTGGCTTCTCTCTGTCGCTCGCCGAAATATTCGCCCATTAGCGCCCAAATCCCTGTAACGCTGAGCGCAATCTTGGTGGCGCCAGCACCGCCGGGTTCGAAGCCCACAGCTTCGTTCTTGGTTGGCCTCCGTCTTCGTTTTTTGTTTCGTCTTCGTTCTTTTCGACACTGCACAAGACCGACGAGAGCGTTACTGGGGGACTGCTGCCGCGGCCTTCTTGCGCTCCTCGTTACGGGCCACCTTGTCGGCGTAGAAGGTGCTCTCGTCGGTCTTGCCCATGGCCGCGTAGACGCGAGCCAGGTGACGGAAGACGTCGATCACGGGCTCGTCGTGCTCGCGCAGGCCAACTTCCTCCCGAAGGTGATCGAGCACGTCCTTGAGCTCGCGCTCGCTCTGCTCCAGCTTGCCCTGCTTGAACAGGCACTGCGCCAGGTTCTTCTGGATGACGGTCGACGTCGAGGCGAGCGGGGTGGTGGTGCGCTGGGCCTTGACCTGCTCCTCGCCAGCCTCGCCGCGTCGCTCCATCTCCTCCCGCTCGCGCTCGCGCTGCTTGGTCTTGGTCACGGCCGAGGCGAAGAGTACCTCGGCCTTGGCGTAGTCCTCCAGCTGGTAGTACACGAGCCCCAGGTTGTTCTGTGCCGTGCCGAGGTTGATCAGGTCTTCCCAGTCCTCATCGTCGGCGCCGGCGCCGCCAGCCCCCGACGCCTCGACATCGGCCTCCTGCGGCGCGACCGCAACTACAACACCGTCGTCGTTGTCGTCCTGCTGCGATTCCGCATCGCCCTCCACCTTAGCGGCCAGCACAGCGACGGTCCCTGTGGAGCCCAGAGAACTGAGTTTTCCCGTCCGACAGCCCAAGCCGCGACGATCGTCATAGGGCTCCATGGTGAGTGTACCGTCGGGTGTTCGCTTCCTGGCGTCGCATTCCTCGATGATGGTGAGCGACTGGCGGAACACTTCGAGGGCTTCTTCGGTCCTCTTCTGCTGGCGGTAGATCGAGCCCAGGTGGTCCAGGATGAGCGCCACGCGCGGGTGAGACGGACCGAAGTGCGCCCTGAAGTTGTAGTGCGCAACAATGAACCAACCATCAGCGCGCCGCCGGCCACTGCGTTTGCGCATTGCGTGCGTGGGTCTGACCTGCGCAGAGTGAGGGCCTGTTGAAGGAGTCGCTCTGCTTCCTCTAGGTCGCCCTTTTGGCGATAGACCATGGCCAGGTTGTTGAGCACGACCGCTGCCTACAGCGCACACCGAGCACCGCGCGCGCACACCACACAGGAGTGTGAGCGAAAGGGAACGCTGACGTGTACAAGTGCTGATCGCACTGTTGGGTGGTGCGAGCCCAGATTCTCGTCCACGAGGGCCAGCGTATCGCGAAACGCTTGCTCGGCTTCGTCCCACATGCCGAGTCTATGATACTGCTCCCTGCGCACACGATCGCAGTGTATGCCATCAAGGTGAAGCTCACTCGACACACAAGCTGCGTCGTCGGTGGGTACCCGGAAAGGTTGAAGTCAGAGATCTCCTTCATGATGGTCGCGTCAGCCGAGCCAGCTGCGGGTAAAGAAGAGGTGAAGAGTTAGCACACATGGATGGTTACCAGCCAGCTGAGTAGAGCCGGTGGTCAGCTGAGGTACTGGTGGTGTCTCGCTGCTGTGGGCGGTTCGTGACGTCTTCGTCTTCGAACAGCTCCTCGGGGTCAAACTCATCGAGCTCCCGTTCCAGGTCGTTGTCATCGTCATCAGAAGCCGTGCCGTCCTCTTTGTCAGGCGCGGCGGTGGCCGTGCGCCGCAGTCCACGGCCCACCGGCGGATACTTGAGCGAAGTGTGCAAAGCTCGGCACCGGTTGAGCGACCTCAGCAACGTCCCAGTCGTCCTGTTCCCTTCGCCGCCCAAATCAACACAAAATCATTTTGTTATAGTGCTGAGTTTGGCCAAGAATCGGGGTTGAGATGTACCAGAAGATCGCACGGTAGCGCTAGGGGCCACTCTCGGCAGCCCTCTCCTCGCCGGCAGGGAGTTGATGGGCAACTGCCGCAGATATTGAGTCACTGTTGCCCGCCTCATTTGATTATTGTCTCTTTTTTATTCCATAAACCCAGCTTATTTCTTTTGTAATTGTCAATTTATTACAAAATGACTTTCGTAATGATTTGGTTTTCCAATTTCACTTCAAGTTGGTGGTCTTGCGGTGATGATGGACTTGAAGTGAAATTGGAAAGAAGCTAACGCAAACGAGACGAACCAGACAACCACAGAGAGCATGACGAGCGTTACGAGACAGGACCGCTACCGTGGTTCGGTGCTGGGCATGGCTGCTGGCGATGCGCTGGGCACCACTCTCGAGTTCAAGCGGCCGGGCGACCCCTCCGTTCCTCCTCTCACCGATATCGTATGCTCTTCCCCCCTAGCAAGAGCTCAAGACTGAGCATTGAATATCATATTTATATTTATGTTTATATTGAAATTTTACATTTATATTTATAATTGATTACGTTTAGGTGGGTGGAGGACCGTTCAACCTGCTGGCCGGGCAGTGGACGGACGACACCTCCATGGGACTGTGTCTGGCGGAGAGTCTGCTCGAGCGTCGCACGTTTGATCCCCTTGACCAGCTTACCCGATACCAGCGCTGGTACGAGACCACACCTCAGATCAGGCCCACGTTTGCCGGATGCTGATCAGCGGTCATCCCTGCGTGCCCTGCGAAGGTACAAGGAGGGCCACCTCAGCTCCAACGGCCAGTGCTTCGACATCGGCATCGCCACGCGGATGGCCCTCAACAAGTTCGAGCAGAGCGGCGGCACCGACCCTTACCCTGCCTCCAGCGGCGAAACGAGCAGGGCTGGTGCGACACGAGCGCACCGCACATGCCACACACACATTCAACTGCGATTCACGCTCGTTGTGTCCGGTAGGTAATGGGTCCCTGATGCGCCTGACGCCCGTAGTGTTGGCCTACGCCGGCGAGCCGCTGCAGGCCATCGCAAAGGCAGCCGAGTCTTCGCGCACCACGCACGGTTCGCCCATGTGCATCGATGCGTGCCGCTACTACGCTGCCTTGATCGTCGGTCCGTCAACCAGCTTAGCGCCTAAGAGGACTAAACAAATAATTGTTTAGTCCTTGCCTAATCTCTTTGATTCGCCAGGCGCGCTGAATGGCGTGGGCAAGGAGGAGCTGCTCTCGTCCGATATCTACAGTCCCTCGGTTGGTTATTTTGAAGAGCACCCGCTCGTACCCGAGATCGACTCCATCGCGCGGGGCGAATACAAGACCAAACAGCCGCCGGACATCGTGGGTACCGCGACCAGCTCAGTGGTGTGTCCACCAATGGACTTGGGGGCCTAAATTGTTTTCAAACCCAACATCGAAACAGGCCTGGGCTTCGTGGTCAAGAGCTTGGAGGCAGCGCTCTGGGCTTTCCACTCGACTTCCACCTTCGAAGAGGGTGCTCTCAAGGTCGCCAACCTAGGCGATGACGCTGATACCACTGCGGCCATCTACGGTCAGCTGGCTGGCGGTAGGGACCTCACCCTTCAACCACCACAATCAGCTGCTGATTGCTGATCAAGCCGTGTTGCTCGTTTGGTTTCAGCTTACTATGGCGTGGAAGGCATCCCCGAGCACTGGCGCAGGAAATTGGCCCTGCTGCCGCTGCTGACCGTATTCGCGGATGAGCTCTACTCCCTCTCCACGGCCCTTGCCGCATCATCGTCGGCCGCCGGTACCGCGGCAGCGTCGGAGCGTTACGTGCTGCTGCAGAAGGTCTACGGCTATCTCGAGAATGGTTGGCTAGCCATTCAGCGCAAACTCCTTCCTGGCCCACGCATGTACAGCAGCGTGCAGGCCTTCGTCGATGACATGAGCGCGTTGCGCAGTGGCTACGACGAGCACGTCAGCTCGATCACGGCCACCAACGAGGTTCTTAACCCTCTCGCACTCTGCGCAGAACATATACCACGCATTACAGCGAATGTTGAGCTGATCGTGGAGCGCTTTTTCTTCAGTTGCAGGCCTGGTTCGTAGAGACCACGGAGGCGCTGTGGTCCGACTTTGCCAGACGAGCCACTGGGGAAGAGGAGAAGATCAGAAATCGAGTTACACGTGGTACGAGACTGCAGCGAGGTGTTGATCATCTCATCATAAGCAACACTGACTGTGGTATGTCCATGCGTTGTGTTGTGCAGGGGCAGCGATGCTCGTTCCGCCTCCGCCGCCTGCAGCCGTGCCTGGTGGTCCTCCGCCGCCTCCGGCCCCGGCAGCAGTTGTTGGCAGCGCAGCAGGGTCTGGAGAAGGCGATGGGCGCTCGGCTCTGCTCGGCGCTATATCTGGCTTCACCAGAGCAGCTCTGAAGAAGGCGGACACCAACGATAAGAGCGGCCTCATCGTACCTGACGCCACGTACTCTGTGTAGCCCAGAGCTTTGCTGATATTAATTTCTGTCGACGAGCGGGCACCACAAACGCGAGATGATGGATGGAGCAACATCGCGAGAACACGGGGTGGCGCGACAAGGATCAGCGGCGCTGCGAGAGCTGGAGCGCAGCATATCTGCAGTGCCACAAAGCAGCAGCGGCAGAAATATGGGCATCTCGCGGCGCGAATTGAAGGAATTAATCGATCTCGAGCGTAGGATGAAGCCCACCACCTCTTCTAAAGAGGTACACATGCCTCCTTGGCGCATCATAATCTTCTATTCGACTTTTTCTCAAGAGCGCTCCACACCAGAGTGGTGCGGGCACTGGAGCAGTCGAAGGGCTGACCCTCTACGAGGCCCACCGAGAGCCAATGGTGCTGCACGACGAGGACAGCGAGCATACGACGACCATTCAGGTCCGCACGCTAAACGTAGAGCTGACCTGCCCCATTTGCCTGGGCATCATGCGAAACACGATGACGCTGATGGAGTGTCTGCACCGCTTCTGCGCCGAGTGCATTTCCAAGTGCCTGCGGGTGGGCAAGCGCGAGTGTCCCACCTGCCGCGTACACTGCTCGTCGCGACGCCAGCTGCGGCCCGACCCCGAGTTCGACGCCCTCATCGCCTCGGTCTACCCGAATCTCGATGAGTACGAGGCGCAGGAGGAGGAGTTCATCGCCGACCTCAACAAAAAGATGAGTTGCCAGTCGCACCTCACCGAGAGCGTGCAGAAGGGCATCTTGCGCCAGCGAATCGCCACATCCGCCTCAGCGGCGCGTAAGAGGAAGGCCAGTGCGGCGTCCTCTGACTCCACTGCCGCCAACGCAGCACTTTCATCACCAAGCCTGCCATCTCCCACCACCTCTACCTCACCACCACGCTCAGCCAGAGACGCCACAACAACATCGAGCCATTCGAGCAAGTACGCTACATCCATCAGCCTCCTGTGCACTTTGGCATCCATCGATCTCACCATGACCAACTCTCTTCAGGCGACAGAAGACGACGCGGTCCAGTACGGAGACGCAGCAGGCCGAATCTCTCCTGAATGCAGAAGACCTGGTGGGCTTCCTCTTGCTGCCTCGGCCAGAGCTGAGGCGAACAGCCGCAGACGGCTTAGCCCTGGAACGACCCTACGTGAGCACATCGTCAAAGGTGACCGTGAAGCACATCGAGGCCTTCCTGGCTTCCAAGTTCCCTCTGCTCCTCACGCCTGACTCGCAGGACCACTTCGTCATCAGCGTGGCGACCGCAGCGACGACAGCCGCGTCTACATCATCATCGTCGTCATCGCCACCATCTTCAACAACGGAAGACGCCGAGTACGTGGATCTGGAGACACCCGATACGACCATCGGCGCCCTTGTGTCCGAGTTCGGGACGCCGGGCAGCACCCTCACCCTCTACTACCACCTGTTCAACAAATAAAATAAAATAAAATCAATTTAAAAAATGGAGTGGCCGGAGTGTACTACGTGCATTGGTCTGTGCTGATTAAATCTACATTGGAAGCAAATGGAAGAAGGCAACGTGGCGGGGATGCCTATCTATTGCGTTTCATCGTTGTTTTCGTTGCCCTTCGTGGCAACTGCCCTGCCGTGGATCCTGCTCGGTTGGGTGGCTTACCGCTACCTCAAGCCCCTCTCGATCAAAGCCCACACCACCTTTCTGCATGAAATCTCGCCAGGTTCAATTTCTCATCTTCATCTCTGATCTTTGAATTCCATTTTTATGATGAATGTCCCATCTTGCAGGTCCGACCTTCATGAGGAACAAGCAGGGGCTGTGGCTTTACACTCATGCCTGGCTGCCACCAGCAGGCAAGAGCACCAAGTACGCTTGCGTGTCATTGCACAAACGCACCCTGCACACCGCGCCGAACTCACGCAATGCCGCTGTGGCGCTGCAGAGGTGTGGTGTTCTACGCTCACGGGTTCGGTGGCCATGGCCAGCGGCAGTGGGAGCTCGCTGAGTTCTTGTCCTCACAAGGGTTCCCTTACTTTGTGCTCGATCACCAAGGTGCCTGATCCAGGGCCCTGACGCTGTCCGAATGCGTTCGAACCGCCTCTTACGCATTAGCGCTGTGACACACAGGCTTCGGACGAAGCGAGGGGGATCGTGGACATGTGGAATGCTTCAGCGACTACATCGACGATTACGAGCAGTTCGTGAACAAGGTCCTGCAGGAGCACCCCGAATATGCTGACCTTCCTCTCTTCCTTTTTGGGTATCTCTCTCTCTCGCTCTATGTGTGTGCATGTCGTGCGTGTCGCTGTTGCGTGTATCGTTGTAGTGCTTGTCGTGGCTGTGTTACTAAAACGCATCATTCAGGAGCTCGATGGGAGGTAATCTCGCCATACAGCTGGCCAACAGGCGACCGGACATGTGGAACGGGGTGGTCTTGCTCGCGCCCGCCATCATGCCGCACAAGGCCTCCGCCGCGCCTTGGATGCTCTATGCCGTCAGGTACGGCTGTGTGGCGCCGCAGGTGCTCGGTGTGTAGCACCTAACCGAGCAATACCCCTATCAGAGTGCTGGCCAAGCACTTGCCCAAGTTCATTCCTTTCACCTCCGCGCCGTGGCAGACCACCATCGACAAAGACGTGGGTACGTTGTTTGCTTCGTCCTCGACCACGTCGTCATGTCGTCCCATCTTGGCTAACTCCTGCCTCGCCAGTGAATTGCTACGTCTCGGACCCGCTCACCTATACGTTCCCCTTTGGCATGCGCGCCGGTTGGTGCTGGGAAATGCTTCAGGCCATGCAGCGGGTCACGTCTGTACGTCTCACAGACTGCGTCCACTCGCCTCTCAATCTGGAGATGCACATGCGCTGACTCATTTTTGCATTGCCCCATCTAGACTGTGCGAAATGTCGAGTGGCCGTTCGTGATCTTCCAAGGGACGCAAGACACGGTCACCAACGCCGAAGGCTGCGTGCTGTTCCACCAACAGGCCCGGAGCCAGGACAAGGCCTATCGGGTACCAACATCCCACCCAAGCTCACAAAGCGCTCTTTGACGACACATATGAACCTGACGTTTCCGCCTGAAGGAGTTGGAAGGGTGGGCGCACTCCCTCTTCGATGAGCCGGGGCGGCATGAGCTGTACAAGGAGATGATCGAGTGGGTCGTGCAGAGAACTGGCAAGGGCAAGAGCTGACGCCACTCGGCCCCTTTTTTCCGTACCACCCGTGTTCCGCCGTGACCAGGGCGCGACATCGTAATGGCTCCATTGATCGTCTACGCGGACATCGCACATGTGCCATTACACACGCACCGCACACGACACACAACACAACACTTGCCTGGCGTGAAAGTACTTCGAGGTATTTCAAGTAAAATAATAATAATAATAATAATAAAATCAAGCGGCGGCCAAGAAAGAGAGAAGAGCAACGATGGCAAGCAGTAGTACACCAGATCCTGGAGAAGGAGGGTGGCAACCGCGTTCGGGCGGGCCACAGCAGTATGGCGAGCAGAATATGCACACTCGCCCTCCTTCAGCCCCCGAGCTGCCGCATGCAACAAATCTCAGGGGCGCAACACCTCCAATCGTCCCTCTGATGTCACGATTTTCTCTGGGTTGGTCTGTGGTGGCGGCCTTCACCGCTGGTGCCCTCACCTTCTACACTGTACGCTCCCAGTAACAATATATATTTACTTTCCTTATTTATTACATTTTTATTTACTTATTTATTTATTTAATGTTATGTGCAGGTGCGGTACATCATGCGGCAGCCAGCACCCGAGAGCACTGCGTCCTCGCTTCCTCCACCGCAGGTACCGCTACAGTCTTGCCCCTCGCGCTGTTGTTTGCTCGTGCTCATCGCATCGGCCGACCGTTTCAGGTGAAGGTGAGCAGGACCTCTTCTTCAGGCTCATCTTCCTCCTCGTCGTCGGCGCCTTCTTCTTCCTCCACACCCGCTCCGGCCATGTCGCCGGCCGAGGAGGAGCAGCAGCAGCAGCGAATGCACCGGCGCGTGCAGCAGACACTCGACAGAACTACCCTTGCCTCCCGCGAGCGAATCAAGGTACTGCAACATCACCAACACCACTTGCTCTCTTTTCGTCTGTTGCCTTGGTGGTGATGATGATGATCGTTTGCTCAACGTTGTTTCCCGCCGCGCGCTTGCAGCGATGGCTGGACCGAGTGAGCCGAAGGAAGCCGGCGGACGCCGTCAGCGTAGCGCCTCCGCCGCCGCCCTACTACCGCCAGGGCGTATTCGAGGGCACTCAACTCAAGCGACGACTCCTCCCTCCTACCGCCACTGCCTCTCGGGCTTCCTCCTCTTCCTCTTCTTGAGCCAAGTCTCGTGTCTTCCAGCCCTGAAGGGCTGCTGACGTCATCATCATAAACGGCGTCGGCAGAGAAAACGCAACGCGTTCTGCAGGTGGTGAATGCATGAATGCGAGGTGCGCGGTGGTGCAGCCCCCGCGTGCTCATCCTCTTGCCGCAGCGCTGTACGAGACCGCCACGACTGAATTGCGAGTACAGCACGAAATCGCGATTTGTGAGGAAGATGGAACCCTCGTGTTTTCTGTTCGACACGCACAGCCATGCGCACGACGACCTCGACCACCTCGACGCCATCGCAGAGCTCGGCGTGGACAAGGTCGCACTCATGGGCACCAGCCAGAACGATTGGTACATTAATTAGTAATTTATTATTTTATAATTATAATTATAATTATAATCAGTTATTTTACGTGTATATTTATTAATTTTATATATTTATATTACAGGGGAGTGGTGGAGCGGCTGCACCGAGCGAAGCCGGACAAGGTGCTCGCGGCCTTCGGCGTCCACCCATACTTCGCGCACAGGTCCGTGCGATGTGGTGCGCGCGGTGGTGGATGAGCGGAGCGATGACTGGCGCCAGCGGCGGTGTGCGGCTGTGGTGTGCAGACTAGCGGAGGGGTGGCTGGAGGAGCTCCGGGAGAAGCTGCTGGCGAACCCGTGCGCCATCGTGGGCGAGATCGGGCTGGACAAGGCCGCAATCACGCCCGACACCTCACGCAACGAATACGACGCACAGACCGCCGCGTTCACGGCACAATTCAACTTGGCCGTCGAGCTGCAGCGACCCATCAGCTTTCACTGCGTGCGAGCGTTCGGCCATGTCATGGACCTCTTCCGCCAACACGCCCTCCGATACGACCAACTGGTGCTTCTTACTGGGCTCTCGGCCCTCGGCCCCTGTTTCCCAGTTAGCCTCACGACACGACCAACGACACAACACAGATGCGGAGCGGAGAGGAGGACAAGGCGCGGGGGACGCTGCCGCCTGCGGTCATCATGCACTCGTTCGCGGGCACCGTGGGCGGCATGGAGAGCCTGCTGAGCAACAAGGGTCGGAAGGGCAACATCCAAGAACGACTCTACTTCTCCTTCTCCAAGATCGTCAACATGCGCGCTCCCAAGACTATCGACGTACGCCCACGACACGACACGACCAACGACACGACACGACCAACGACACGACACGACCAACGACACGACACGACTCGACCAACGACGCGACACGACCAACGACACGACACACAGCTCACTTGTGGTCGAAACGTCCTCAATCAGGTTATAAAAGCCGTGCCGGAGGATCGGCTGCTGATTGAGAGCGACCAGCACTCGCCGGCACACGGCGAAGAGGATCTCCGCCGCATTTGTGAAATCGTCGCAGAGGTACCGCTTCTGTCCGGCAACGACCGTTGTCATGTGCGCAATCGCAGTTGTGTGTTCTCAATGAATCACACGCCCACGCACAGGCGCGAGGATGGAGCGTCGAGCAAACCGCACGCATCACACACGCCAACGCGACTCGGATCTTCTCATTCCACAACGCCGTGGGCGCTGGTAGCCAACTGTGAACGCTGGTTGACAAAGCCGTACTACGGGAGACATCTTGGGGTTGTTTGAGACACGCTTGGTGGTGTCAACTTTGTGTGTTGGTTCTTCATGCCGTACATTACATCTTTCACTCACGCACTCCTTTTGCTCTTCAGTCGAGCAGCTGTACGTGGTGTGCGGGGAAGGTCCCGCTTCGGGTGGCGTCGGCCTCGCACTGGCCGGTCCACATGCCCGACGCCTGGTCCTTGACAAAGACCAGCACCACCTCGCCCTTCCGCAGCAGCCTGATCCGGCTTTCTCCGCCGCCGCTGCCGTCGTAGTCCCGTATCACCAGCGCCCTCTGGAACCGCAGGCTCGGTCCCTGTTCAACAGCCGCACAGGCACGCACTATTAGTAAAGGTGATCGACCAGGGCGTCTAGGCTGACAGTGAGCGGGGGTGTACGGTGGGTTCGTCGGTGGAGGCGTCGACGGCACGACCGAGCAGCCACGATCCGCGCCTCTTCTTTCTCTGTTGTTCGGGACTCGACGGCGGGCTGCCGCCAGAAGCAGTTCCGATAGAGGAGCCGGCCTTCTTCTTCAGAATGGGTGCTATGAGCGACGAAGAGGACGACGACGGCGGAACGCCGATGACGCTCCCCGATCGGACCTTGTTACCCACCGGGCCAACGCCAGAGGCGGCCCTCATGGCGTGCAGGTCGATCCGTTCGCGGGGAGATGAGATCGAGGCAGACCGGCGCTTGGGTGAGGCCAGCGGCTCCTCGGCCACTGCGACCTTGGAGGCCTCGGCGACCGGATCCCTGCTAGTCTTGCTGCTGCCGCCGCTACCCAGCAGCTTGATAATCCTCCCGGCCTTCTTGGTCGGGCTCACCTTCTTGGCTGGGGTGCCGGCGCCGCCGTTGTTGGTGTCCTCCTTGTTGGGCGAGGAGGCCTTGTTGAGCGGCGATGACTTCTTGCTGGTTGTCGGGCTGGTCTTCTTGTTGGTGGTGGGCGATGTGTGTGGTGATTGATTACTGTGATGGTGGCTGTTGGTGGTGGCGGCAGAGTCGGCCGACCGCCTCTGCCACTTCTTGAGCTTCTTTAACCTCGCCTCCTCGTCCTTTTGCTTCTCAGCCAGCTCTTCGATCACCAGCGCCATCACTTTCTCTGTACACCGTTACCACTCGTGAGCCGTCATTCCATAGCATGAGGGTGGTGGGCCATGAGGCACTTACGTTTGACGTTGGTGACAGATCTCAGCTTTCGGGCCTGTTCCTTGGAGAGCAGGCTGATGAACCTGGACGGGAACAGGCCGTAGCGCTCCTCTCCAAAGGCGCCCGTCCACCTGTCAAAGAGAGTGTCAGTTATGGTTTTCTGGCACTAACACACAACCTAGTCGCTTACCAGCCTGAGGGGTCTTGTTCGTAGACCTCGATCACTTCGCCCAAGTGGAGGTCCATCTCGTCGGCCTCGCGGGCAGCCCACTCGTAGGTAACCAGCCCCCGCGGCCACTCGTTGTCGACCACGCTCTGGTAGGGCACCGCTGGCTTGGGCACAGCCGGCACCTCGGCCGGCATGCGCGGGGGCGACAGCGGACCCGCGCCGCCGGCCCTGGGCGACTTCGACGTCGATAGTGCCGGCGATGTCGCGGACAACGTCGACACTGCAGGGCAGCCCTCTCCGCTCGACAGCATTGGGTCGTCAACTTCGGTCGACGTGGTGCTGGTGAGGTCCTCGCGTTCGACGAAAGATTCGGGGAAGTAGCCGCAGCGGCCGTCGGCCTCAGCCTCGCCGAACCACCAAGGGTCGCCCTCGCGCTGGTCCTGCAGGTAGACCAGCACGATGTCCCCCGCCAGCAGCTCGAGCTCGCCATGCGCGTCGGGGTCGGGCGTGTAGTCATACAGCACTCGCATCCGCACCACCTCCTCCTCGTGCGTGCGGTGATGGGCTGTTGGCAGCATCTCCACGTCTGGCTCCGGCTCTGGCTGTTCCTGGGGGAAGAGCCCGGGCTCTTCCTCGGGCTCAGTCGTGTGAGCTTCGCTGTGGCTCAGGGTCTGCTCCGCGTGGGCCTCAGGCGTCATGTCCAGGACCACAAGGTCTTCTGTGGCCGAAGCTACGATGGGCATCGGCTGCTCCTCGGCGACCGGATCGGCTGGAGCTGGGGCTGGGGCAGGAGCTGGGTCCTCTGTGATTTGGGGCTCCACGGTTTCGACGCCGGCCTCCTCCGGCTCGGACTGAGCAACACAGCTCTCGATATCAGCTGGTGTATCGAGCACGACCGCCGAAGCTTCAGCACCCTGACTTGAAACTACCTCAGGTTCGGTATGACGCTGGGGGCACGAATCCACACCAGGTGAGTCCACCTGGCCGATGGTCGTAGTAGCAGGCTCGTGCTCCTGGCGGTCCTCTCCCTCTTCGGGGGGCTCCGCCAACGATACGACTCTACTCAGAAGCTTCTTTTGGTTCCTCCGCGCCCTCTTCTTCCGCCGTTTCTCCTCTTCCCTCGCCCGCATCCTCGCTTCCCTCTCCTCCTCCGTCTCCTCCTCACTCGGGGTCGGCGCAGGCTTCACTCTGACAGTCGGCGTCGGCGTCGGCGTCGGCGTCGGCGTAGGCGTGGGATCTTTCTTCGTCACAGTAGGGGTGGTGACTGCGGTAGTTGTCGGGAGATCGAGGCTGGCGTCAATGGAAAGGATGCGCTCCCGCGCCCTGCGCCTCCGCTCCCGGCGCTTGGTACCGGCCGACAGCGGCTCGGGCCTGGCGGCGAGACTGGCGGCCCGCTGGATGCGCCGGGAACTGAAGAGCTCCAGTTTGGCCCGCGCCACCCGCCGGCGCTCCTCTTCTGCAGCCTCCCGCTCCCTCTCGGCCTTCGCTCTTTCCCTCTCCGCCTCCGCTGCCTCCTCCTCCTCTCTTCGCTTTCCTTCTCTTTCTCTCTTTTCCTCCTCTTCGCGGAGTAGTCGCATTCGCTCTCTCTCGGCCTCTTCGGCCTGGCGCCGTTGGCGCTCGAGCTCCTCCGCCTCCCGACGGGCTTCCACCACCTCCGTCAGCTCTTCCTCCACTTCGCCCAGCCGCCCAGCTACGCAGGGCCAGTAGTGGACTACCGCGTGGGCCTCGACCTCGGCCAAGTGGTTGTTGACCCGCAGCCGCTCCTCCCTCAGCTCACGCTGGCGCGCCTCCTCGATGCGCCGCCGGAACTCGACTAGATCTGCCAGTCGCTGCCGCTCGAGGGCCTGCTCGGCCTCAATTCGCTGACGCTCGAGGGCTTGCTCGGCCTCAAGCCTTTGCTTGGCCTCGAGAGCGCGCTGTCTCTTGGCCGGCTTGCCGCGCCGCCGACGCTGCCTTCGCTGCTCGGCGGTGGACAACTTCCTCGTGGGCTTGTCTTGATGGGTGCTGGCAGCGGCGGTGCTGGGACTCAACGGTTGGTGGTGGTCGCTGTCGCTTGCCTGGTGCTCGCCAAGGTCAAGGCCTGGCTCGGCCGACTGGACCTGGTCCAGGTCCTGCGGCACTTGTGTGGCGCCATCATCACTACCGCTGGGGTCGGCCCGAGGGCTAGCGCTGGTGTTAGACTGCTTGGCTCGGCGTCGGGCTGCCTCGAGCTTCTTGCGGCGCTTCTGGGCCTTTGCTCGTCGCCTCTCTTCGAAGATTCTCTGCTTCTCCTCTTCCTCCTTCCTCAGCGTCTCCTCGAATACTGCGTGTGTAGAGACCAGTGGTTGTGAGGTGCGAGAAGATTTGGAAGGTTGGTGTGGTTTGAAGTGGTTGATGTGTAACCACTAGCAGGTCGTTTACTACGGCTGCGAGGTTTATGGCGGGGGGCCTACCAGTTCCAAGCTTGACCTTACCCCCGGCCGCTGTGGCCTTCTGGGGGTCCATCAGATCTTCGCGCAGTCTGTTTGGGGAAAAACAGAACCTCTTCCTCTTATCGAATGGACAAGGGGGAGCGCTGGGCTGGGCCAGGCTGAAGCGAAGTGAGGGCACTCCGCAGCCACGCCTCAACTAGCACGCGCGCTTTGAATCTTGGTTGTCCTTGCCAGCGGTAGACAAAAAAACGGAGCCGAGCAACCGCTTGGGATGCCCACTTTGGTATCGTGCCTAGTGTGGACCTCCCAAACACCCCACAAACACATGTAACACTCAATGCAGAGGGCAGGGTGGGGTAGGGTAAATGGTTGGCAGCTTCATTTCACTCCATTCACTCTAAATGTCTTCCCCACTGCACCATCACCTCACCTACCCGCTCTCGTAGGCACCGGCACGCCGTCGTCGTGACATCGCCATCGGCGCCCAGCACTATGCACCACCATCCAGCCTCCACTCCCCAACTCCGGCGCGATGGTGTAAATCGTCGTCGTTCTCATAATGTTATCGTAACGATGAGGGAATCGAGACCAACGCAGATCAGGAGGAGCTGAAACCGCACACGGGCCGGACGACGGGCGTCGAGGCGTCGATGCCGAGCTGTTCGAAGAGGGCCTCGAGGTTGGTGCAGAAGTCGTCGAAGCAGTCCGATGACCACGAGCGCAGGTCCGCGATCTGGCTGCCGAGGTCGAGCTGGTCGGGGTCGGCCGCGGTGAGGGACGTGTAGAGCTCACCCAGCTTGGCGTCCACGTGCTCCAGGGACGAGATCGACTGCTCGATCTTATAGAGCAGAAGTACCTTGTCCAGTTCCATCTGGTTGAAGCCCCTATAACCACCTGTTGACCCAGCCGCATCAGCGACCGCACGCATCACCGCACACGACTAACGACACGACACGACACCACCGAGAGAGGACGCACCTTCGCCGTCGAGGCAGAAGCAAGTCCTGTTTTGGCCATCGCACACGCCGCATGCGTCAAGCACCTTGCCGGAGCCGGGTACTCCGTCGCAACCCACGCAGGTGTTGTTGCCTCCGCACACGCCGCATGAGTCGTCGATGAGGCCGGAGCCGAGATTGCGGTCGCAGCCCACGGTGGGCGACAGCAGGACCTTGACGACGGTTGAGTTGGACGTCAAGTTGGCGTCGTTGCGCACGTAGAAAGTGAACTGGTCCAGAGCGTCGCCGATCGGGCCAGTGCTCTGATAGAACACATACCAGCTGCATTCCAACACGCACACGGTCAGAAGATGCGTAAGGAATGCGAAAGGGTGCGAGAGGAATGCTGTACCTGGCAAGTACCGCACCGGCGCTGGTGATCTCCTTGCCGCGCGTGTTCTGGTTCTTGGCGTAGAAGAGCTTGCCGCGGGCGGGGAGGGTGTCGATGATGTACTTGATGGGGCGGTAGGTGGTATCCGAGCCGAAGAGCTCGACGAGGGTGATGACCGACTGGTCGATCTCGACAACCTGCGGGAGCGACTGCACGCCGGACACGTCCCAGTAGGTGCCGGTGTTGAGCTCACCCATATAGGGGTTCTCATCATCGGGGCCATAGGGCATGGGCGCGAGCGAGAAACCGGAGCCCTCGTTCGCCCGGTAGTACGCCTGGAGGTTGGGCGTGTTGCCTGCAGTGCGCTTCTGGTCAGCAAATGGTTGTGCGGTGTGCGCTGTGTGCGCTGTGCGTGCTGTGTGTGCTGTGTGTACCAGGGTAGATAGTGAAACGATTGTTGTAGATGTCCTCCTCAGAGCGCGTCACGTCCCAGAACTTGATCTCGTCCATCCAACCGTTGAAGAGCTGGATGGCGGGGTTCTGGAAACGACCCAGCTCGAGAGGCCGGGTGTCCTCGAGGTGCTGGCGCGAGTAGAACTGCGGACTGGACGACCAGCCGTTACCTTTGATGAACACACCGTCGAGGAACAGACGGATGGCCCGCGGGTTGGCCGCGTTGGGCCGGTGCTCGATAGTGAACGCCACGTGATGCCAGCGATAGGGCTGGAGTTTCACGCCGCCGTTGATGTTGACACCGTAGATGAAGCTACGGCCGTTTGGCGCGCTGGAACCGCCCATGAAAATGTTGAGGCTGCCGTCCGGTCGCACCTGGAACACAAACTCTGCAGCCCAGCAGTGAGACTACACAACACTGCACTCGTACCGCACAGCACAACACGCAACACGCAACACGCGACACACAACACGCGACACAGGCAATGCCAAGGTTTCTGGTGAGGGGGGACGAACCAGCAAATCTGTTGATGTGGGTAATGCCATAGGCCGCGTCGGGGAGACCAATGACGTCGGGGTCGGGGTATCGGGAGAGGATGGGCTTGAACTGACCGTCGCCCGGGAGGGGCAGGGCGATCCAGGCCTCGAAGGTCATGTTGCCCTTGACCACCCGCGACAGCGAATCGAATTTAACCCAACTGCCGGGGGCGTTGGGGAATGTGTAATCGAAGCGGAGGGCCGACAGGGCCGAACCCGCCACCGGACCGGCTGATCACGAAAGGGGGCAGAGGGCGATAGAGGTCAGAAAATGCGAGGAGAGAACAGATTTTAGTTGCGATTGCAAGAGATGGGAGGATTTGGAAGGAGGGAGAAGATGAGGAGGAGGATTACCTCGGCTGGAGGGGACCATGGCGGCCGCCACCACCACCAGGGCGAAGAGGAAACAGGATAGAGAGAGACGCATGATGTACAGCAAAAGAAAGATGGAGCGGCGAGCGAGAAGAGGGGAGAGAGGAAAAACACCAACCGGTTCTCCTTCTCTTTCGTCTCTTCTCTTCTCCTTCTCCCAGATCGTCCCTCCCTCGACTCAAAAACACAGCTGCGGCCGGGGCGATACACAAGTCTTTTTGGTTCGAAAACAGAGGGACATCTCCAATTATAGGTAAATATCTGAACAAGGCAATACGATAAACCAGGGGCCAATCGCCCGGCCACCCGCGCCGCTCGTAACCAAGAAAAATAAGAAGAACGAAAATGAAGGCCAACCCAACAACAGATGGATCAGCCCTCAACCTTTCCAACAACAAACAAAAATATTGTGGTTGATTTGTTTCTTCATTGATCGCGGTACCTTAAGGTAGTTATGCGCAATGTCAGGGACTCGTGCAGGGTGCCTCTCCCGCTCTGCCGGTGGCTCAGCCATATTGTTCGTGCTGCCGCACCACGCAGTTTCCCTTGCTTCTCTCGACGCAAGCCGGGGGTGCAGCGCAGTACGCAAAAGAGAGGTCACGTCAGGAACTTGAAAAATGCCATGAGACCGAAGCGCAGCCTGCTTCACATTCTAGTGGTCGCAACTGCTATTTGTTCTTTTTTTGCGCTTTCGGCCAGGCAAGAAGTCATCTCGATCAAATCACAGACAGCTCTGGAATTGGAGGAAGGGTGAAGGTGAGGACGCGGCAGGAAGCGCGCGATTAATTAATTGGGCGCGGCGAAGGACGTGGGCGAAGATGAGCGAATCGCGCAGCACGTTGGAGAGATCTCTGAGCGTGGCGGCGTCGAAGGGCGATGACAAGAAACTGGAGAGCTTGCTCGAGAGCATTTCCACCTCCTCGAAGAAAATTAACATCAACTATCGCGACGCGAATGGCACCACGGCCGCCCATCACGCCGCCTTTAATGGACGGCTGAGATGTGTGCGACTGCTGAAGCGCTATGGGGCCAATCTCGACCTACCGGATGAGGAAGGCTGTACGCCGCTACACAACGCCGCATTCCAGGGCCACGCCGACTGCCTCGACTTCCTCCTTCGATCGGGGGTGACCGTTGATCACCACGACATCGATCACTCGACAGCGCTCCACAAGGCGGCGTTCAATGGAAATCGCACTTGCCTCGAGATGCTCCTCAAGAAGGGCGCAGCCGTGGACAGCACCGACGTGCTTGGCATCACGGCCCTCCAGAAGGCCGCCTGCAACGGCCATCTCGAGTGCATGGAGCTGCTGCACGAGTACGCGGCTGACGTCAACAGCCGCGATAACACCCAATCGACGGCGCTGCACAAGACCGCCTTCA
>CACVKS010000284.1:0-22778 GCA_902749335.1 Acanthamoeba triangularis
GTGTGTGTGTGTGTGTGTGTGTGTGTGTGTGTGTATGCGTGCGTGCGTGCGTGTCTGGATCATTTAGAGCCATCAAAGACCATCCCAACGTCGTCAAGATGCTTGCCTACGACGACCAAGGTCTACAGCTCATCTTCGAGCGACATGATAGGGATCTGCGAGAGCTGCTCAACCACAGTTCRGCRCGCATTCCGCAAARGGAGGTCATCCTACTGGYGCTGGGGATTGCCAAAGGGATCCTCGCCTACCACGAACAAGGCTACATTCACTGCGAYATCAAGCCCGAGAATATCTTGGCATGCCCTCCTGCTCCCCCCCTTAYTTTMTCTTGGCGTTGCTCACTCCGCTCTGCTCTGCTCCGCTGACAGGTGTCGGGCTCAGGCGCRAGCCTGGTGCCCAAGATYTGCGACTTTGGCATCTCAGTACGGACGAACAGGTCGGCAACGTGCATGCCGATCAGCGTGGGCACTCCTGGATACATGGCCCCCGAGCTGCTCCAATCTAACAGCAAGCTCCGTTTCCACACCAACTCCATTGTTAGTGGATAGCAGCCAGTGAGAAGAGGAAGGGGTGCGCATGTCCGCGAGCAAAGAGCAGATGTCCCAGTGCATGGCTCGCTCTCGTTCTGTGCCCTTTCCTTGCCCCTTGCCCAAATCGATCCAGGGACTTTCACCACACACGCCCCAGTGGGATGACTCGGTCTCCGACTCCGACTGGCCTGAATCGATTGCGAAGCTCGTCCAAGCGACTCTCTCCTGCACACCCACCGAGCGACCCACAGCCAAGCAACTTGTGGACACACTCACCGCGATCCATCGAGAGCTCCAGATGAACAGCTGCACAGCCAAGCAGCAGCAACAGGTATAATCGCTCCTCTAATWATGTTCGTCAACAGCATCTATGTACAGTGCCCACCCACTGCTTGCCATCAATCGCACTCACGCACGACACGCATGCAGGGCACTGCGATCTTGCGGACCATCGATCTCAGGGGCTTTTGTGTTCAACACATGGCCCTTTCCGCGCATCGGGGCGAGAACCAGCTGCTGATCACCGACGGCGCCAGGCTACGGCGAATCCCCCTCCTCGAGAGCGGCAGCAGCAGCAGCAGCAGCACGACCCAGGACGGAGTTGAGATAGAGCTCGAATCGGTGACCAAGATCTGCGATTTCATCGCCTTCCGTCCTTCGCTCGTGTCGACCATTGGCTGCCTCTACGTCATCGGCGCGCCAACATCGTGTTCGCTGTCGTCGTCGTCGTCGTCGTCGTCGTCGTCGTCGTCGTCGTCGTCGTCGTCGTCGTCGTCGTCGTCGTCGTCGTCGTCGTCGTCGTCGTCGTCGTCGTCGTCGTCGTCGTCGTCGGATGCAACCGCGTGTCAGCTCACGGCCCACGATCTCACGAGCGGCAAACAGATCACCGAGAAGCTGCTGTGGAGGGACATGGAAGACATCGGACTCGACAAGAGCTGGGAGCCATGCGCGATTGCCATCAAGATGGGCGAAAGCGAAGACGGACACGAGGACAAGATCGCCGTGGCCTTCCAGAGGTCGAAAGCGATGAAAGTGGCATCCCCGGCGGCGGCGGCGGCCTGCGTGTTCATCTTTGGGCGAAGCCAGCCCAATAAGGAGGGCGATGTGCTGTGGCAGCTGGTCCACATGTGCCCCGGGATGCATCCAGTGGAGGCGCCGCTGCGCCTAGCCATGGGCATCGACAAGCTCTTCATTGCCACCTCGAACGCCCAGGCTCCGATGGATCCGGCCAAGTGGCTGTCACCGTTGGCGCCGCCGCCGCTGACATCGAAGTCGAAGCGAAGCACGAGGAGTGGCGTGGTGGTCTACAACTTAGCGGACCAAGCACGGCTCGGCCCATAAGAAAGTGCTTGGCGACAAGCAGCCGCTGGCGATCACTGCGGATGGCGACAACTACGTCTTCGTGACGACAACAACGACGACGACTCCTCGGCCAGCGACTGAAGATTCTTTGGCGACCAACAAGACGGATCGTTGGGCTGTGCGGCTCAACGTGGGCTCACGCGCCAAGTCGCTTTGCGACCAACGAATCGAAAGCAGCGGGGCAATTGTCATGCTCGGTAACTGCATCTACGTCGCCGACGCGCGCGGCCGCATTCACGAGATCCTCCATCGTTTGGCGTGATGATGTTGCTGATTTACGGTCCCCTTCGAAATATATATATATATACATGTCCAAATCGAATAATCGAGAAAGGCACGGGAAGAACACTCTCGGAAAACTGGAAATGCTCACGTGGTCGCTGTTCATCACCCTTGCTGGCAGTCGCTGGAGGTAGTTTGTGATCGCTGGCGGTCGCTGGCGGTCGCTGGAGCACACACCTACACAACCACACGCGCAACTGTGCATGCACAATGCCTTCTTGTTTGGGAGGGCCATCCCTTCCGGCCATTTAGTAATATCCGTTGCCGAATGCAAGGCCAAAAAGATCAGCCGTTCCATGAGCGTGCAGGCCCATACTCAACTGACGGCCAGGCATCTGGTTTGGAACACACAAGAGGCACAAAGATTCAAGTAAAGTGACAAGAGCACGTGGACCGCATCACGGTAGTAGTCAGGCGCAGCACTGCAGCGTGGAGTGCGAGAAGGAGGGACAGGCGACCATCCACCGCACCTCCTCCAGAAGTCGAAGGCTCTGCAAGCACAAAAACCCTACAAGACGCTGCTGAGGAGGACCCTCGCGGGGTCTCTGGAGCCTTTGCCAAAATTCACCCCTTTGGTGCAGAGAAGAACCTTGAGTACCTTGGTCGCCGACATCATTCACCAAAAAAAGATCCAAAATTCTGGTGCTAGGTAGTACAGATTTGGGCCTACCGCATCACATGCCCTTGCACCTGAGACAGCGTCATCGAGCGAGCCATCGAGGGAGGAGACATAGCAGCTGCTGTTGCTGTTTTGGCAATTCTCTCCCTCCTTCCTGTAGTCTTAGCCGCAGCCTCCCTCTGCAGCTTCACTACCAGCAAATAAAGCCAGATTTTTCCGCCTGGCAGAGAAACCCTGACAGGCGGAAAGGAGACGGAAGTGGTGAAGAGGCGGATTTAGTCCACACATAGCATGCCATTTTCCCGCCTCATGTCCGCGCTCTTGCCCATGCGACCTTGGCGAACTCATGGGCGCGCTTAGAGGAGATCTTGTCCAGGGTCAGCTGGGGAGTAGATCGAGGGCTGGCCTGATTGAAGGCCGTCTCAAACGGGAAGGTGGACAGGTAGCCTGCCTTGGTCTGGATGCTGCACGAGCGTGTGTTAAAAAACAAGGTTAATGGGTGTAGTGTTGGGGTGGTACCTGCAGGCGTAGCCACATCGGGTGGCCAGAGGTCGCGCACGAACTTGAACTTTTGCTGGATCGCACATCCTGCGCCATTGACGAAGTGGCGGCGCCCGCACGCACATGACACGCATGCACACAAAACGCAGGTCAGTAGTAGACACACAGCTCGTCAGCACAGACTCAATCAGGGATGGGGCGGTTGCTGCAATGCGTACCGGCTGGCAGCCGGTGGATGGGGCGGCTTGGCGGGCCGGAGCCCACAGCTCACAAGTCGCTGGCGGACTCCAGCTCGGTGAAGCACTCCTCCTCGAGCTCCAGGTGGCGCAGGGCAGAGGCCTCGCCGTTATCATCACTTTCGCCGCAGCTGGTGCTTGACCACTTGTCGATGATGCGCCACTTGGCGCGCTGGTTGTAGCTGCAGGTGCCCGGGCGTGCAGAGTCGTCCACAAGATGGATGCGCTTTGCCACAGTCCACCCGCACCACGGGCCGAACGGGATGTAGTAGCGGGCTTGGGGGAACTTGAAGCGCAGGTAGGGGATTGTACCGGTGGGCTGAGGCTGAAGAAGCCCAAGCTGTAGCTCCATCCACGGCCGCGAAGTCCCATCCACGGTGATGGAGAGGAATCGGACGATCTTGCCGACGCTGTACATCCGCGGACCGCCCTGGATTCCACCGGAGTTGCCGTCATCGTCGGCGTCGTCATCGGCGTCCAACATGCGCACATGTGGGTTGGAGTCCGCGAAGGTGGCAAAGAGCTGTCATGTGGCACGAAGAAAGAAGTTAGGAGATGTGTGCGAAAAAGGCATTGGCACCGTACCCGATTTCCTCTCTGCTGCGCACTGTGTTGTGGGGGGACGCGGAGGACAATCGCATCGCCAGGCTTGAGGAGGTGGTCAAATTAGCTCGCCCGGCAGTGAGAGGTGATGGCCTCCAGATTGATGTTGGCGCCTGGCCCGATGTCGCGGCCAACAGCGTACCGCAGGATGTCGATCTGCTCTCGGACCAGTGGCTTGATGGCCTTGAAGCGTGTGCTTAGCTTGTAGGGCTGGCGATGGCCTTCAATGCGCTTCGCCTTCCGGTGCTCTTCTCTCTCACGCCTCACCTCAAGCATTGCTGCTTCCTTCTCGTGTGTGTGGGTTGTTAATTGGAAAGGATGAGCTAAATCTTGACCAGGCCCAGCAACTCAAGATGAAGTAAACAGATGCCGAAGCATTTGTAGAGGAACGGCGCATCCAGAAACAGAAGCGACCAGAATGGGCTAACGGTCTGGGTAGACCAGCCGTTGCTGCTGATCTGCTCTTGCGCTGGCCCCACAAGGCCTCGCACGCCAGACCCAGCATCTGCCAGTGCCTGGGCGTGGGCCGCGTACACCTCGTAGCACCCTCGCCGATTGGGCTTCGGAATGGTGGTGGGCAATGTTGTGTAGGCAAAGTGATGGCTGTGCTTGTCGCAGTAGCGACAGCACATGTACCCAACACAGGCCAAGCCTGAGGAAATGTGTGGTGTGGTGTGGTGGCATGCAGTGCAGTGAGAATGTGGACTGTGGCGTATCTGTGTGGTGTGTGGTATACCTGCAATTTTGGCTAGTGCTGGATGGTCGCCAAGGACGCAGTAGATGGAGCCATAGCACCGCCGAGTCCTGCCCTCTGCGGCAAACAGCAGGTCAAATCCGCGCTCAGAGCCGAGCAGGTTCGATGATGATGAGGCGAATTGGCGTCATGAGGTTGACGCCCTTTGGCAGCTCGCAGAGCAGCGTGCGCGAGTGTGCCGCCTGCAGCTCGTCCTTGCCAGCGTTCGCCCAGCTGACGTAGATTCCGGTCACTGACCCTGACCGCGTTGGGTTCTCGACATGGTCGTCGATGTAGATCACTGGCATGAGCAGCCGGCACTCGTTTGGATTCTGGCCGTGTTTCTTGGCCCTCGATCGCATATACCTGCAACATCACTCACAACACATTGAGGATGAGAAAATGGGATGAGTAAAGCTCTAGTTGTTCGTGGCACCTTGTGCATTGCTTGAACCGCTTTGAGCTGGCAGGGTGCCCAATGTCTGGGCTCGGGACGTAGGTGAATTGTTGGCTGGATAGCTCCTCCACAGTAAGCCGTCCCAGCCACTCCTTCGCCACGTCGTGGGTGTGCACATACTGGAACTTGATCCCGTTGAGCTTCCCTGTGCGCTTGCGAAGTGGTGGGAACATGCGCTGTAGCCCAATCAGCACACACATGATTCAATCAACAAAATGGAAGACATACCTTTCCAGCTTCGTTCAAAACATATGAACTCTCTGCTATGTGTGTGAGCTGCAAGCAAGTCCTTGCGGAGAATCTTGAGCAGCGCGTCCACATCCTCATCGCTCCAGTTCCGTTCCTGCTTCAGCTTGTAGATCGCTCTGTTCGATTTGCACTTCATTGCGCGGCCTACCTTGGTCAATCTCCTCATCTCCTGTTGATGTTTCTGCTTTGCACCCACATTGTGTGCGGTGCGCGTAGTGGGCGTGCGCGTGTGCAAGTGTGAAACAGAAACATCAGCAACATATCTACACGCCTTCCCTACAGGACACGCACTGCAGCACGCCTACGCGCACCGCGCGCATACCCACTACGCGCACCGCACACACGCGCAAGCCACACGCCTGCACGCGCACCACACGCCTACACCTGTACATATGTAATAACTTACCTCTGTGAGCACGTTGTGTTCAAACTCTTCCTTCGTGGCCAAGGGCTCTGGGTCATCCACATCGTCCTCATCGGAATCCTCATCTCTGTCCTGACCCTCTTCCTCGCCACTCTTCGACGAGGTACGCTTCGAGGAGGTCGCGGTTGGGGGGCTCGCCCATCACGTCGCCTACATCTTCTTCATCTTCCAATTCGCTGTCGGATCCACCTTCCAATTTCAATTCCAATTCCAATTCAGTTTCAACTTCAGGTCCTGTCTCGTCTTCAACATTGAGTTCGACGTGGTGCTGATGTCGTTTGGCCTCTTGCTTCCTCTTGTCCTCTAATAAGAACGTCAAATCAAGTCAATGATTGGCACTAATTGAATAATGGGGGACATAAATACCGTTCAGGATGGCACATTTTTTGTGATCTTCTGTTTGCTCATGAAGATCGGGCCTTGTCGTATAGAACGCCTCGCATTCAGCACAGTACTTCCTTCGATGGCTCATCGAAACGAAGACAAACACAGCTTGATTGAGTGGTGCGGGACGGCATTCGCTACTGTGGCGAGAAGGTGCACGACGACAACGACAGAGGAAAGTGGTACCACTCTAAGAACGCCATCAAGTGGCACGTCAACGACCTTCAGAAGGACTGCAAGCAGGCTCTCAAAGACGTCGAGGTCCACCACAGAGACAGCAAGTTTGCATACCTCACCGCGAAAACACGAATGGTAAGTTCTCCATTCTCCAGTTGGTCTTCTTGGTACGCTCACTGATTTGCCCCTACAGGCACAAGAGGGCACATCTGTACAACCACCTCATGCGTCGTGGAAGCCAGCGATGCGCAAGGCGTTCAAGAACGCAGAGGAGGAGCGCGACGAATGGGCAAAGAAGAAAGTAAGTCGGACGAGGACAGTGGCCTCAGCAGCAGCAGAAGCAGTTGAGCACAGATGACCGGGGGTTTCACTCATTTTGTCATTCATGTAATAAACACTGTTTATGCTTCCCCAAGTTTGTTTCCCAAGAATTAATTAACACGGTTTAAGTAAACGATACCGTTGATCCGAGCGCCTTCCTTTTTCCGTTGGGGACAGAACTCTGCCCAAGACCTCGAAAGGGTACTACTACCTACCACCCCAACCACCACAGAGCAGCTCTCACGCCACCCATACAACTCGACAGGACAAACGTAAGTTTATGGTGTCTCCTGTCACATTATAGTACATCAGTGATGATGCTGTTTTTCCTTGCTTCACCTCACGCTCATCCTAACCTCTTCCTCCTCCTCTTTTATGTGTTTTTTACTATCACATGTATCTCCTTCTTCTTCTTCTTCTTCTTCTGCTCTTGCTTCCAAATGGGTGGTGGTTTTTTTTTGGGTGGGGGGGGGGTTGTAGCATTGGATGGAAGCATCAGCAGGAAGCGTGCAGGAGAGAGCAGCGGTTTCGGTGCGACCGCCGGTCCTTAGACCTTGATCTGAGTCATTGTCAACAATATATATATATATATAGTGTATGCAGCTTGATGCAACCTCGCTACCCCCACTGTAGCAGCTCGCCAGAGGGTGTGCGGTGCATGCACCTTTGTCATGTAGCGTAGACTCTGTCAGACAAGGATTAGTGGGCAAGCACCACGCACTGCTTGAGGCCCACCAAGAGCTTGTACGTCGCCGTGTCGACGGTAATCTCCTCCCGACACGCTCACGGATCTGATGCTCGGAATCTGAGCTGAGGCAGTGGTGAGGGCCAAGAGCAGCGCTGCGTAGTACTTATGTTAATAGATAAATGATCAAGATGAGCACTGGGACACTTAACAACACTGTGTATGGCAACAATGTTGAAGCAAGCAATTGATTGATTGTGATGAGAGGAGAGTGCCCCAAGAGGGCTGTATTGACATTAGAGTCGCAAATTCACGAAAACGAGAATCACTAAACGTAGGCAAAACGACTTCGTTACATATGTGGCGGTAAAGCTAATAACCACTTGAGTAAGGACCACTCTGTATGTTTTAATCCTATTCATTCGGTTACCATGTAACGAGATATAACTGATAAACACACTCATCATGGAATGTGCCGATCTGCCTGCTTTGAACACTCTAATATGTTCACTGTAAACGATCTGGGCCCCAGGGACCCGCCGCCGCCATTTGCATGGCGACGATGGACCCCCTGTGACGTCCCAACTAACTCAATAGCAGGAATGGGATTCCAGAAGGAGGGGATGGGCGGACATCCTGATGCTTTTAGAGTGGCACCGATGGACTGAGCCCGCAACGCCAACGCAGCCACCGGTAGACCCCGTGGCACGGGTACTTGAAGTGCGCGCAATAAGCAACCAACATTTAAGCAGTTGGAGAAGAGGTGGCCAAGTTGCGCCAGCAGGTCAATGCTGTGTGCCAAGAAAGGCGCCAAGCTGCTCACCCGAGTCAGAACCTGAGCAGCAAGAGATGCTGAAGCAGGAAGGTGCGGTGGATTAACATGCAGCTTGAATACAGCAGGCGGCCTTCTTCATTTAGACGAAGGCTACAACGACTCACGTCATCAATCATTGGCACTGAATTACAAGAAGAGAATAGCAGTGTAGTATTCGGCGTGCTCACGGCTTTGTGAAGTGGCCCATGTTCAGCACCAGGATTTTGTTGGATTCATTTATGTCCACCATGCGCGCAAGAACGTGAAGATACTGCACATTGCTTTCTTCACCCAGGCGATGGATCAGGATTGCGCTGGTCGGAGCGGGAGCAACCTCTTCGCCTCCTCGGTGAGGTCACGCCTAGGAGAACCGAAAAGGCGAGCTTTACTAACTTGGCCTGTTGCGCAAGGACGTAGTCCTTGCTCAGTTGATTATCTACTAGGTCGTCGATGTTGGTAGGTGTGATACGCTCGGCCTCGACTAGCTGCCAAGATGGTGCTCCCCGTAGCCGCGAGGGAGTGCAAGTTGTGCTTGAACTCGGCGAGCTTGGCTTTTACTTGCGCTTCGGTGAGAAGGTGTGTAGTACACTACTGTGAAGAAAGCGAGGCCGCTTCGCTAAGCCATGCTATCGACACCATGATGGTGGAAGACGACTTGTTCAGCTGGCGTCCACGAGTTTATATTCAGCAACAGTGAACCTCCCCAATTACACCCGGAACACCTCAGTCTTCCTTCTTAGCCCAAGCCCCGCTGTTCATCCGCGAGCTGCATGCCACCCTGCTCTTGCTGATTACTTTTATTTTTCTTCGTCGGTAGGTGGCGGGAGTCTTGCCAGCGCTGTTCCGTTGTTGACGCTCTGCTCTACCTGCTTCCACCACCACTCCGGCGGCCGAGCGGGCCTCATGTGAACTCCTCCTCCTCCTCCTCCTCCTCCTCCTACCGCGCCTCCTACTTTTTCTATCACCCCACCACCTCCACCATAACGGCCCCCCACCATTGCACGTTGTTAGCTGGTGCTCTGAGTATAGTCTCGTGTCTCGAATGGATGACGGTGGATGAGTACGAGCTGGCTACGTGGGTGGGGAAGTACCGCATCTTGGTTTGTGGCCGCCAGTCGCCAGTTCCACACCAGCAGATGCTGTTTTAGCCCTGGCCACTGGCGTTGTCAGAGATGTCCCAGGCAAAGTCGCCTCGTTGAGAGCGCTAACGATGACGATCCTCTCGGGCCGTCGTGCCTTCCATTGCTGGTGCCAGTGCCACAGCGGCAGCTTCAGCAGGAAGAACGCTACTATTCCGGCTACTACAACTGCCGGAATGTGCCAGGCGGACTGAAGCACCAGCTCAATCTCCAACCTGATGATCCGTTCCTCACCACTGGATGTTGCACCACACACGCCACAAATCGTGTGAATGGAGCGAGCAAACGAAGGCAACAAGCAGCAGCGTACCTCGTGTTAAAGGTGAGGGCGAAGGCGACAGAGGGGGGCTGGGAGAGAGCAGCTTCCAGACAAAGTGCCCCAACCATCGCGAAGCACACGCAAAACATCGACTTGAACCAGCTCGGTGAGGAGTCGAAGTCCAAGCGACGCCTGGCCCGCCCTCGAGCCCCCCGTATCACCTGAGGTGGGGTGAAAGCCAAGAAGAATCTTGCGTTACTCATCTTGTGGCGGCGGTGGCGTGTTGAGAGGACTTCTCAGTGTGCGTGTGGCCCCAACCACCTCCTATTTTCGAAGTTGAAAAAGGAAAGCCTGGACTTGAAAAGGAAAGGAAGGGTGCTCTTTGGCGGAAGGCCTGAAGACCGCAATCGGGGAATGATAAGAATTATAGTCGTAAGAATAACCAACCGCAAAGGCAGTGGTAGTGGAGGGACCGAACCACTCGTTCACGCTCATGAGCATCCTGTGCAACAAAAATCGTGAAAGTTGCTGGGGATCGAAGCACGTCGCCTATAAATGACTGCCTCTTTTTTTGCTCCATTTGCTAACCACAAACTCGCTACGAGCCTCGTAGTCACTGTAGCAATAGGCCAGCAAACATGCCGATTAACTACCATTAAGGATCCTTGCCTCGCAAGACCTTTGCATCTGTACCCAGCACTCTTGAATGGCGCAGGGGTAACATCCACAACTCGTTGCCAAAACGCATCATAGACTCTGCCTTTAGACGGGCATAAATGGCACCATCTTCGCGTACGGGCAGACGGCTTCGGAAAGACGCACACCACAAAGGGCGACTACGGCATAACTCGTCTTGGATCTTCCGTTTGCTGTCCTCGCTTTTGATCTCAACTGCTAATGAAGTTGTGCGATGTCAGACTCTCTCTTTCTCTCTCTATTCTCTTGTTGCTGCTATGGCATGTGTCATCTTTACACGCAGACACCAGTAAGAGAATTTGTCCTGCGTGTGTCCTATCTTGACATGCTTTTTCGAAGTTCGCGACTTTCTCTGACCGTACCAGGCTCAAGATTCGAGAGGACCTCCTGGAATCTAAGGTCTCCTTTGTGTTTGGATTATACTTTGTGGACGAGGAATAATGATACCGTGCGTTGTGTGCGTGTGCGTGCTGTGTCATGGACAGCCAAGGCTAAAAGAAGAGGATCCTTTAACAACGCCGTCAAGGTTTCGTTGTTGGTACGTACACGCTCTACCAAGGATTCCAGTCGATATGCAAGCGTTGATGCAGCGGGTCCAGAAGCTTTGACTTGGCACATCTTTCACCGCTACCTAGAACTTGGTCGATCTGGCAGGTCCATAGAGTTCGTCCCACACGCTTGCACCAGGGGTTCCCATGCATGTGGAGGGCTGTAAGATCAGCTTAAGTCTGTCCAACCTTGTGTCGTCGTCAAGCTCGCCAAGGGAAAACTGTACATCCTGGTGCATTGCATATGTGAAGTCCTCTGCCAAGTCTATTGCTTGACCCCTTCCCCTCCTTCTCCTCGCGCAGAGGTCGTCAAATCCTATACCGCAACTGTAAGTTCACCAGAATCCCGTGCCAAGCAAATCAAAAAAATGCCCACCAGGAATGCGGTATGTATGGGCATAAAACCAATCCTCGCGTGGCGTGGTTTGGCGTGTGCTGCTACTTAGCTCACCATGAGGACAGGCGCGCCTGCGGTGCTGTCAGCATATCAGAGCTCAAGAAGGAGGTTCGTTCGTTGGTTCGTTCGTTTGTTCATTCGCGTGTGATGAACTTATACATAATGTCTCTTCCGCTTCTCACTGACGGCACAGCTTCACGTCGCCAACTTGCGGTGCAAGAGCGAGTGTTGCAGGAAGAGCTGGCAAGGGCACGGCAGCAGATGACCTATGCTATGATAGTTTTTTCATCCGCCAGCTCTACCATGCTTGCTATCGCGAGCTAACGCGCTCACCACCACAGATCAACTAAGAGATCAGTCGGCTTCTGTCGATGATCTCCGCGGTTTCGTCGGCGTCGTCGTCGAAGTTGTCCTCCTCCTCTCGCAAGCACCGCTGCGTCCATAGAACGCTCTCTTTCTGCGTTCTTTCCTGCGCTCCTTTGCTTCGTTATTTCGCAGAAGGCATAATAAGTGAGACAAGAGCTTTAGGTGAATCTGACTATCAGCACAAGTGACGCTAACCAGCGCGGGCTGTCATGATACCTTGCGGCTGCAGGGCACTAGCTCAGGGGATGATCGCTGCGAGGCTTGTAGATCAGCGGACATGGTAATATCAACTACGACTCGTGGCATGCTCATTTAGATTAAATCAGCAAATGAGGGCACCTCGACAGAGAGAGGACGGACTGGAATGGTCGGGTTAAAGCCGACTGCGCCCTGGTTGGAATGCGGCCTGCACATGCAAACGCGTCATCGCACGAGGATTTTTACTCTTTTGCATAACTTTTTGTTGGCGAAATTTCCGTTTGCAAAAGTTCTGCGCAATAGAGGCTGCAGGAGCATGCTCGTGCGCTGAGGATGAAGTAGAGGCAGCCCACCATGCTTATTTTCTAGCAGTATGCTGCAGCGAAGGCATATTCAGCTTGGGGCCTTTCCTGGCCATGCAGCAGTTGGCGGTGCACCGCGTTTACCACTCTACACACACATGTGTATTGTGCGTGTGCGGTGCGTGTCGTGCGCGATTATGCGGGCCTGACTGTTCCCGTCACAGCTAGGCAGCATCCCCGTCCTGGTGCGAAAGCCGAGCTCATGGAAAGCTGCTGCGCCTGGTAAAGGACAAGTCCAGCAACCTCGTCCTCCGCGATGAGCTCTACCTCCTACCCGGCGAGAACTCGATCCTGTTCTCTGTCGACATGCCTTCGACCACCACCGCGGTTTCGCCGAGGAAAATGCCAAGCACGTTGGTGGAGGGAGAAGCCTCGACCGACCAGAGCGAGGGCCGAGGAGGAGAGGAAGAAGAAGAGGAGACGACCGGTGTTAGCCCCTAAGCCCGCGGCCAAGAAAAAGCCCAAGTGGCTACAAGGCCAAAGCAACTAACATCACCATGGAGTCAGCCAGCTGTTAGCTTCCTGTTTGCTAAATGACCTGTTTGCTAATCTTCCAGTTTGCTAACCTTTATTTATTCAAAACTATGCGCTGCTGTTGCCGTTGTTGTGAGCACGTGGTTTTTTCCTCTCCCGTGTGGGCATACTGTGTTTCCCAGATCCTGATTCCTGTGGGCTGCCAAATGGTAGAGTGCCTGCTTGCCCTTCTGGGCACTCACCCAGTCAATGCCAACCACGCTCTTTACAACGTTCAGGACGCTGACGACAAGTTTCTCAAGATGATGATGAAGCTGAGGAACCTCGTCTTTGGCCAGCCCCTTTACTACCACCACAAGCCCTTCGTAAGCAGAGACAAGGACCTCGTGGGCTTCAGAATGATACGCGATCAAGATCATAAAGAGTTTCACCTACCTTGAGGTTCGAACCCCTCCCCTGGGTCTCCGCTATGTTGCCTTCTCCTTCTCTACATCCTGCCCTGTTGTCGCTGGTGATGCAACTGTTTGGCATTGTCTGCGCCCCATCCATCCATCCACCCCACCTGCAAAGTCAGCTTATGAGCTGATTAGTTTGAGTGCTCTACAGGCCTTTGCTCAGCATCGGCACCGCATCTCCACGCCCACTAGAGTGTCGCGGTTCCTTCTCATTGACACGCCGACTGCAGTAGAAAAGGAGCTCAGCGACTTCTGTGATAGGGATGAGGTGGCAGGACTACATAAGATTAATGACATGTTTAAGAAGGTTCATTTCCCTTCTGCATTGGTCAGCACTGCTTGCTTATGTTCTACCATTTGCTCTTTTCTCAGTGGACGACCCTTCTGGCTGGCCGAGCCCTACGAAATCTTCTCAAGGCTTTTGTATTGCCAGGAGCGCCTGTAGTTAAAAAAGTACATGCCCTTGCCTCACACAGTTGCAGCAACATGCACATCAAAACATCAATGACACATTGTCTTTTTGACAACATGATCACAACTAATACAATGCATGTTGTCAATGTAAAACAGGAAGTTAAGGAGCTTGTTGGCCACCTGCTCTTCATCCACGGTGTCAGGGCGTCAACGAATGCTGGTGAAAAGCTGGCTGGCCAGCTTCCAATGAACTTGACGCTGATAATCATGGTCTTCTGCACATTAGGCTTGCTCCTCATCACTCCTACCAACCAACTCGTTGCACGCCTAGACATCGATGAACGGTGCAAGGAGCTGTTCCATCTCCAACGACCCCTTCTACGGCCTCTAGGAGTGCAAGCAGGAGGGCAAGCTGCTTGGGGATACAGCAGGAAGTTCCAGGGGACAAGGTCAAATGGCACTGGCGGACGACCACCAACGCTAGCACCACCAGCACCACCAGCACCACCAGCATCACCAGGATCAGGACCACCACTACCCCCAGTAGCTACTACAAGACAGGAAAGGGAGACTGCAAGTGGCAGCTTGGTGCACATCTGCCAGGCCTCTCTCCCTCAGTCTCTCCCTCTCCCTCTTCCGCCCGTCGTGGGTAAAGTCGCTCTAACATGTGCCTCCTCGGGGGCTCGTGCACGAAGTGGGAAGCAACTCGAGACGCGCGTAGTCCAATGAGACTCTTGCTGCTCCTGGTCTCATACCGAATGCGCCGTTGCTAGCCAGCCCCAGTCGCTCCATTCCGTAATGGTCTCACAATTCATCATTCCCTATAAAAACGGTGTGTAAAACCAGAAGGCGAAGCTGCGGAAGAGCTGGCTGTGAGATACGTGCCACAGCAAGGGTGAGGTGCCTGTCCCACAGGCTAATGCCGAGGAGGAGGACCCGCGCCAATTAGAACTCGCCCAGGGCACCTGTAGTTGTTCGGCGATAGCCAGAACAACGCAGTTTGTTGCGACCACAATAAACGCCTCTTTTTCCTCTCACGCGGCGGTTAGCCGACGTGTTGCCAGCGCGGCTAGCGCTGTTGAGGCACGCGGCCAGCGTGGCCTTCCTTTCCCGACCCAGCATAGAGTTGGGTTTCTTTCGCGTTCTTGCTGTCGTCTCTGCCCGTGTCTCAGATTAGGGTCTGCGGAGTTCGAGGATACGGAGGAGGCCAGGAGCAGCTTGCGTCAGGAGGAGCGGAGAGTTTGGATAGATGGACGTTTAGGCTGTATTGAGACTTTGCATATATGCACTCCTGTTAGTGTGCGCGTTCAGAGCGTTTATTGTGGGAGCACCACAAGAAGTATGATGGCTGGTGGCGGCCAGCCTTGGAGAGGGTGGTGGCGAGCAACCCCGAGACCTACAGCATGGAAGAGGGAACGAAGAAGAGAGCGCTGGCGATGATCTGCGTGACGAAAGCCTTTACCGAGTGCCGGCAAATTCGACTTCAGGCCAAGATCAACTGAAAGAGCCCTCTTAAAGGGCGAATTGTAGACAAAGACGTCTTACGCCTGAGGAAGAGCTGGCGTACATTTCGAGGCGGCAAGCGGAGCGGCAGGAGAGCCAAAATCTTGATCTTGATCTGACTGAAGATGGTGCAAGTGAGGGAGAAGATGGATCGATGATGTTGAAGAGGAAGATGATTAAATCAACCATCCACATGACCAGCTGATCATGGTGGGTGTGGTTATTTTATTTATAATTAGGCTTCAGTTCTGCAAGATTGCTCCTCATGATGTCTATTGCATTTCTGCACAAAGAATATAGTAGAAGCTGTTGAATAATGCACAACATCCTTGCTCATGATGGGAGGGACCATACTTGCACCCATGAGGACAGGTGATGATAGCCTGCCTATGCAGCCGTCTCCCGCGGCCGTCACATCTCCTTCTCTGACACGATATGTTATTTGGGTAGACCTGCACCATGCCCAGCAGCGGCGTATGGATCCGGTGGTAAGGCCCTGCTCTCCGCCCACCTCCAGCAGCCCAACCGCCACCGTCACGCTCACCACCTTCCAGCAGGCCGCCAACGCTGGTCCTCCTCGGCTCCTCCATCTCGTGCCCTATCCAAACCTCGCCGCCGCGCCTCCGCCTCCATGCGTTCTCCTCTCAACCGTGTGCGTGTTGCATTTTTCCCGACCAAGATATATCTGATCTCCACCAAGCCAGCTGTGTATGTCCCTCCACACAGCGCCGGCACAAGCACACGCACACGCACAAGCACGCGGTACATCAGAAGGACATCTGGCGGGTTGACGCGATCGGTGGTGGCCGGACCCAAGTCACCTGTCCAACGCGCGTACGCGGATGGATGATCCCGACCCGCAAGATGGGCAGAGCCTTTTCCGAGGCCTTTGGCTCCCCGCACGGTAAAGCCCCCACCACCAGCACAAACCTCTCTAATTTTACCGCAGCCGCCACTCATTGAATGCATGCACAACACAACCAACGACACGCTGTAGGCGGTCGAAGAGACCAAGGCCTTCATAAGGCACGTTGACAACGAGGCGGCCCTCCGAAGTGGCAGATGTTGAAGAAGATACGCCTGCACAAGCACAGGAAGGCACGCAAGCTCAAAGCTGCTGGCAGTCGCCCCTATCTGAGGAGGCAATTAGCAGAGGCCCAGGAGCACTGATATCCTCATGAGCGCCATCTTTTGCACCGCTGGCTATAACAATGGCGCTGGCGCTGGTGATGGCGCTGGTGACGGCGCTGGTGCGGTGAAGGCTACTGCGGCTGACCAGAATCGACCATGAACTATCAGAGATCGCCGATAGCAGAAAAGAAGAAAGAGGTGGTAAATGCTGAAAGGAAGCTGGAGTGAGAAAAGCAACTGAGAGAACTCATTGAGCTCGAGGTGGTGACCAAGCTTAAGGAACAGATCAAGCACATAAAGATGGGCTTGTAGGAGATGAAGAAGCAGGTGTGAGTGAAGGAGGAGGCTTACTTTAAGTCCACTGTTTCTTCCAAGATGATAAGTGCATACTGGCGCTCTGCCTGCGTCATCTGGTGCTGTATCATCTTTCTTGTTTTTGTTGCTTTCATCGTCATCAAGCGCCACCTTCTAATTTGTAAATGGCCTGATTATTTTCCGGGTCTGTACCAAAAAAGGGCCTGCCCCGATTTACAGCAGAAGAGGCTGAGCAGCAGTTGTGTTGTGCAAGTATCGTCCAGCAGTTGTCTCATTATGAAACGGTCTCAAACTCATGGTACACATCCCATATCCCTTGCATCATACTCACCATGACCATCGCTTGCAGCTTTTCATCTTCTCTTACACCTGCATTTCCCCCCCCCAAACCGCCCTCGCCACCTCCTCTTCCTTGCTTACCCCATTTCTGCAGCAGCAACAGAGGCTGCGATTCGATGGAGAACGTATTCCTCATCCTCAGCAGCATCAGCCGCAGCAGCTGCACACATTTGGAGGGCTGCTCCTACATGGGCGAGTAGCGCCGCTCCCCCTCGCGAGCTTCTTCAAGAAGACGGTGAGAAGCTAAGCGTGGGTCTAGGCCTGGGCGTGGAGGTGAAAGCGGAGTCGGATGGCAACGAGTTGAAGGTACGCCCCATTCGGGCCTCCTCTACAGCGCCAGCCGGGTGTGCTGTGCTCCCTTCCTGGCTGTGGATGTCAGGCATGCGGGCAAGATCTGTTGTCATTTCCAAATTAGCCCGCTCATGCAGCCCTGTTCTGTTTCTGCGTCTTTCTCTCCCTATCTGTCTCTCTTTCCGTCTCTCTCTCTCTCTCTCTCTCTCTCTCTCTCTAGCCCAGGGGTGCCCACTTGCATCAGCAGCATCCGCCACGAAAGACGATTTCCGAACTCAGACACGAGCTCCTTGAGTGGGAGGCCATCGAGCAGCAGCAGGAGTGGCTCATATAGCAGAAGCAAGAGGTAGAGACAGCAAAACTGCAAGATCAGCGCCTCCGCAGCGACACAGCGATGCTCCAGGAGAGGGACGATTCCCTTCAGCTGCGTGAGCTGAGAAACACGCGCGACCAAAAAGTGAAAGACTGCCACGAGGCCGAGAAGAAGCTGCAACACCTGCGAGCCTGCTCTGCCACCAACACCCAGCACCGACGTCATCAGCAGATAGAAGAGGCGCGGGTGGACGCCGAGGTCCACTTCAACCTCAACCACCACAACCATGACCGCTACTGCCACCGTGAGTATCACCAACTATGCAGCAGCAGCAGCGGCGACGGCGACGGCAGAGGCAGCATTGGCGGCGGCGGCGGCGGCGGCGAGGAGTGGACTGTCCATGGTTGTTGGTTTGTCGCCATTGTTTCTGTTGCCCTCATCCTCTTCTACAGCTCTTTCTTGTAGCCCCCCAAGGCCATCGCCTGGTGATGTGAAACAATACAAGACAACCACACTACCACACACACACACCTACATCATTCACAAGAAATTTGTAATGGTGGCTCAAATGCAGGTGTCATAACAGGAAAAGGCAAAGGACTACGCAGCGGCCATCCCTTCCTACTCTCTCGCAGCCGCCGCAGCAATCGTGATACTCACACGTTGAACACCTTCAATCCAAATTTTTTAATGTCGCACTTGATTCCAACAGGAAAGCAACTAGAAGATGGTGGACGAGAGGGTCGTATTACCGCCACTTGGGCTCCGTACGGATGCAGCTGTACGGCGAGAAGTACCCCCACCACTGCCGGGACAGTAGACGCAATATAGCAGTGAGCTGACTTGTGCGAAGTTATCTCGTCGAAAGCTATGTCAACGCCCTCGCCTAGCTCACATGCGACGGCGTTGACCAGAATACGTTTCCGATCCCTCGTGATGCAGCGAACCGTTCGTGGTGATAGTCTAAGGGACCTTAAATTGCCGTCGTACTGATATTGCGTTCAGAACATGTTAACAATCGCGTAAACATATAAGATTGGCTTGGAGCAAGCATACCAGTGTGGCTGGTGCGTAGCGGTATGCAATTCCTCATCTTGATCGTGCTGTTGGTCGAAGGTCGAAGTCGAAGGCGGCCGGCTACTTGAGCAAGAGGAACTTGTCTTCTTAGTCCGGGACTGTTCAGTGGTACCTGCTTGTCGGGGAGCTGCAGCAGCAGAGAGTGCTCACGTGCCTCTGCTCAGTGTTTGTTCTGGCTCAAACCATGCACCCAGTTCAGGCAACTAGCCAGGAAAATGGTTTTCTTTTTATTTCCGCCGACTATAAAATCGGAAAAAAGAAAAAAAGAAAACAAACATATTTTGCTCTCGGGCGCGAGTATTCTCGCATCAGCCAGGCCCTACATACGGCCCTTCTCGACGGGCGGCGACACCTTTGTGTGGGTGGAATACGACGGCGTCGCCGCGGCAGATTGTGACACAGTCTGCTTCTGCCACGATGATCTCGTTAGCCTCGTCGAACACGAGCAAGCGTGGATAGTCCGCAAGAACGTTAAGTTCTACATCGCCTACAAGCAGTGCAGTTTGCTTCCTCACAACACGCACGTCGTGATGCGTATACAAACTCTTTCTGTGGTGCAGAGTGAGTGCTGTGCCACCCATGCCAGAGGGCTTGACCACTCCACAATTGGCCTATAACGAATTGTGTATATTTGGAATACAGCACACACCAACAAAATCACCTCTACGGCGCGGTTGTGGTGGTTCTGCCCACCTCACAACGTGCTCTCCGTCGTGCTCACCTCGCGGTGGACTTGAAGATGTCACGTTCCATCTTCTGTCCGGAGGCAGACTTCATGGCGGAAACGTCCATCATCTGCCCACCAAGGCGAAGGTGCACCACCTCTAAGTCTGGAAAAGAGTAAGATTGCGTCTTGGTGAGAAAATAAAGCTTTTTCCCGTCTACCGGACGGAAGGGATCGACGTCGACTTCTACGGCCAAGGTCGCGTGCGTTGCTACGGTTCGACGTACTTCATACTCTGCGATTATTCCCTTGCAAGCTAAGCTCGCTGGTGCGTTCATCCTCTCCTCATTTTTCTCCTCTTTTGATTGATTGTGTTGTGCAGGCCTAGCTGGGTGTGGCTGGGCTGGCTGCCGCTACTGTCAGAAGCCCAGCATGCTCTTCAAGTGCACGGAGTGGCCTGACACCATCCCCACGACGGGCGCGACCATACCCAGGCCAGGGAAACGGGGCCCCGAGGGGTGGCACGAGCTTCACCGACAGGCCCTTGAGAAGGCGGACACAGGCCAGCTCTGCGAGAGGGGCCAAGCGGCCGAGATGATCAAGTGTAACGGATGGAGCGCAAAGGCGACAGGTCCCTTCTGGATCCTTCTTCCTTTGCTTCGGCATCTGCTTCCTCCATCTCCATCTCCTGGGCCTTGGTACGTTCGGACTTTGCAACATGTACTTTAACTAACTTGTTTGATTGCAGACACCTTAGGTACACATGCACAAAGCACGACATCAGCGACGAGCTCAACAGGAGGATCAAGAACTACCACGCCTTTCCCGGCAAGAGCGGCTTTGGCACACGTTTTGACTTCATAAAGAGGAAGGGCAAGATGGTACGTAGTAACATTTTCACGCAGCCTACTAACCTAAGCACACTGTGTTTGTGAATGTAAGAGCATTGTGGTGCTTACGGGTGGCGAACTGGAGAGCCTCACGCACCCAAAACTCCTCACACGGCCCACACACACACACACACACACACACACACACACACACACACACACACACACACACACACACACACACACACACACACACACACACACACACACACACACACCACACACACGCACACACACACACACGACGCCAAGACAGAGGAACGCCTCGGATGTTAAGGTGTGTGACGACGGCGGCTTCCGCTACTACTGCACCTTATTGTCTGCTCGCTGACCAACATTTTTCACCGCGGACTTCACTTCGCCCCAGCCTCTGTGAAAAAGCCGCGCAGTAGGTCTGATCATCGCTCAGACTCCTTTTGCCCATGACGAGACAGCCAACCCAGCACGGCGAATGACCAGTAAGTCATGGATCGCCTGAGTAACAGGATATAGTGTCTGTTGCCCCTTGCTCTTCATCTTCGCCGCCCTTTTAATTCTGTGAAGATGCTGCGAGTGTGCGTGAGAGTGTGAATGGGAATGGAAATGCGAATGTGAATGCGAAACTGTTAAGCATAGTGTGCTGGTGTATGATGAGAGAGACAAACAACAGAGTCATTGTCGCCGTAGCCCGTTTATTGGTGAGACGTGTCGAGAGGTACGTGTCCCCGTTGGCGATCAACTCTCGAAGATATGCGAGCTTGACGGCGTAGTGTTTCGACCGTGGATGGTGCTTGCCGGAGTTGGCGATCTTGAGCGCTGCCTGATTGTCGTTGTAGAGAGTTTGCGGTCTGTTCGACGTGAGGCTGAGGTCGTTGCAGATGTCGCGAAGATAGACTGACTGCTTGTATGCTTCCGTCAGCACATGGTACTCCGCTTTGCAGGTGGACAGCGCGATACAGCGTTTGGTGCTTGGCCGTGCTCCAGTGTGCCTTAGACCGCAAGTTGACGACTCAACAGGTTCTGTCTTTGTTGGCCGTGCTCTCCAGCTTCCCGGGAGGTTGAGTCCGGGCTCCATGGGCGTTGTGACGGGATTCAAGTTGTGCAGGCGGTAGTTGGAGTTGCGTGATCTTAGCTGGATGGCGGATGCAGAGTGTGCCTTGTTCTCAATCCCAGTGAATCTTGATGCCTAGGACAGATTTGCCTTCGCTGACATCCTTCATCTTGAAGCGACGGCGTAGCACGTGCTTGGTCTTGAAAAGGTGCTTGGGCGTGATGATGATACAGTCATCGACCTAGAGGGTGCTCCCGACTAGTTGATGGTCCTCTTGTACAGGAGGTAGATGCACGTGTTGGCGGTGGTTGGGTTGTGGTAAAAGGTGAGCGTCAAGGGTGCGGTTCCACTTGTAAGGCGCCTGCTTCGAGCCATAGAGGCTCTTTAGCAGCCTGCATACATGGTACGGCTTGTCGGGATCAATCAAATCCTCTGACTCTTCGATGTGCACCTCCTCGGCCAGTTTGGTGTTGAGAAACGCGGTGTCCGCGTCCATTTTATAAATCTCGAGGGAAGCGCGGTTGCGATGGCCAGCAGGAGTTTAAAGATTCTCAATGCATACGACGGGAGAGAAGGATTTCTCAAAGTTGAATTCCGGGCTGTGGCGAGTACCCCTTGCCTACCCATCGGGCCTTGAACCAGTCATGCTTGATATTGAACAGCCATCGCACAACTATTGCCTTTCCAACAGGTGAAGGAGCTCGAGTCTTCAGACGTGGTTGCAGACGAGGGCTTCGATCCCTTAGGCCATCGCCTTCATCCATTGGTCTGCCTAGGGGGGATTGTATAGCCTCTTAGGTGTTTGGGCATGGACGAGTTCGTCTTCGGTCACCAGAAGTGCGATGTACATCCCATCGGAGAGTACCGGACTTGGTCGTCGTTTGTGCGATGGTGGCTTCTGGGCCAGCTTCGAGGTCATGTGTGACTAAGGTTGTTATGGTCAGGCTCCGTGGAAGATCGGCGGTGCACTCGTTGTCGAAGGTGATGCCCCACTGGGCGATGGGAGAGGCGTTGTCGTTGGCGGCGGTCACATGACGATTGTTGATTGCGACGGCTGTGGTTTGGGTACAGTAGCGCTTGGGCAGTTTGCTGTAGTACAGCATGGCTTTCACCCCACCTCAGGTGATCCGGGGCTCGAAGGCGAGCCAGGCGCCGCTAGGACTTCGGCTCCTCGTCGAGCTGGTCTGATAAGGGGGCCTATCCGACAACTGTAGGAAGGGACCTTAAGTGGGGAGGTACGACTACCACTCGAACGAACGAAGCAATGGAGGAAGGCGGCGAAGCGAACACTCAGACGTCGAATCACGTGTTGGAATGGGTCATCAAGACCTACCTTCCTGAGGAGAGCGAGCTCAAGGTGCGCCTGAGGCAGTTGCAGCTAGGACCCTCCCAACTCGCCGAACTCCTCGATATCCTTGGCAGCGACCCAGCCACTGCCCAGCACGGCCGAGAGAAGAAGCGTCTTCCTCATGTGGTGGGCCTACGCCAGAAGACCACGATGCTCACCGAGGCGCAAGTGAAGGACAAGCTGGACGAGTTC
>CACVKS010000285.1:0-23479 GCA_902749335.1 Acanthamoeba triangularis
GGCACGAGGGGGCCGCCCAGTAGCCGGTCGTGGAAGGCGCGCCACAGGGGCGGGTCGGAGTGAAACACGGCGCGCCACCGACGGCAGGTGAGAGTGACTGCGGCCGTGTGGATGGGCTCCAGAAGCCCGAACACGGCAACCCACACCTCGTCAGGCAGGTCGACCTGCTCTCGCTTCGTCTCATCCTCTACATCCATCTTTCCAGAAGCAAATCACCTTTTGTGAATGTGTGTTCCAGGAAAAAGGCACAATAAAACCTCAAGGCCGCCACCTTAACTTGACCGGAAGCAGCGTCTCCACAAAAGATCGCTAGCTCACCAGCCGCTCATGCCGGTCGATCTGGAGCGCTACCTGGACGAGTTGGCGAGAACCAAGGGGGTGAGCGCCAACCACACTTGCATGTGTGTAGCGTGCAGTTCCTCGTCGAAGGTGGAGATGGGCCTATGATCGAGAGGTGAGGAGGACGCGACTGGCGAGTTCCTTGAGAGTGGGCTGGACGGTGAGCGACTCTTGCAAGCGGGTTGGTGGTGAAGAAGAGGCGGGCCTGGGGCGCCATCAGCGGCTGCATACGTGAGAAGGGCCAACTGGGGCGGGAGGGACGCAATCTTGTTGTTCCGAGAGAGAAGTTTTACACGCGACTTGCTTGTGGCACAGACCTCAGTCCTGGCCGTAGTCCCTGAGCTTCACGGGAGCGCGGGCCTGGAAGTCCGAGGCGGAGAGGATGGAGGGGTCGAACATCATGCTCTGCGGAAGCCTCGAGTTGATGTTCACCTGACCTGTTTGTACCGAAAGCTCTGATGGTGAGTGGACATGGCGATCGAATGGTGGCAAGTAGTGCACTACCTTGACCACCGAGGAAGGGCGCCAGGATCTCCTCCATGTCGCACTCGTTGAGGTAATCAATGAATTCCCTCTCGCGGATGCCCTGTTGTTCGTTAGCAATGTTGGCTTGCAGGGCAGGGCAGGATCTGAGCAGTAGAGCAGGGGCTGTGGGCGCACCATGCCGGACTGGTCGAGCCCTCGGACAGCGACCTCCATGGCGGCGCTCATCGTCACTCCCGGAGCCAGCACCATCTTGGTTTCCTTACGCGCGCGCATAGCGTACAGGTCCAAGCAGTCTGCATTGTTCGTGAGAGTCAGCTTTTCTTCTCCTGTGGTGCGTTGGCTCTGTGGTGACCGGACCACAGCGCACAGAGGTCGTACCCTTGAAGAAAGCTTGGATAGCGGTCTTCTTCATCAGGCCGGTGTTCTTGGGATCGTAGTATCGCCACACCTCGGCAGCAATGCCGTCCACGACCACGTCCATGTCTTCATCAATATCTGCAAGCCCCCCAGTGAGTGATTCCAACCACCGCCAGAGAGAGGGGGGGAGATACCCAGGGAGTCGGACATGGAAGGAGGCTTGATGTTGCCCTTTTTCATCTCCTTGACCAGGCGCTGCTTGAGCTTGGGATCTTCGAAGATGGTCACCCCGTCCTTCGAGGGGTAGATCGTCTCCATCATCACCATACCCTTCACGCTGGCCGCTCCCTAATGGACCCGTTATGCCACTCCTCGCGTCAGCCCATATCAACGCACGATAGAAACAAAGCCCAAGAACAAGAGAGTGTACCATCTTGTTTTTCTGCTTCCGTGTTTCTGTGGCTGTTGTCTGCCGGTCGGTCGCAGATACCATAATTGGTTCCACATTTTCTCTTCCTTTTCCTTTTCTTTTCTAAACAAAAACCGAAAATACGACGGGGTCCCTAGTCGTAGTCGCCAATGCGGATGAGGACGAGGGCGTTGATGTCGTGGTGCAGGATCAGGACGCCCGACGCCGTGGCGTGCTTCTTCTGTACGTGGTACAGTGCATGCAGCGAAAGCTCCCGTTCTCCATCTGCGACGTTGGAAGAAGGACGAGGGAGGACCGTGCGCAGAGCAGCCTCGACCGAACCCAGGGCGCCGCGGCCGCCATGAATGCTTCCAGGAATGCGCACCGAGAGCTGCAGCTTGAACCAGCTGGCCATGGTGCTGGCGTCCCTGAACCGCTGCAGCTGTGGTGTGTCAAAGTCCAGCGCCGCCACCACGTCCTCGAGGTGGTGCAGTACTGTAGGTGGTGAGGTCGATGATGAGGATGACGATGGTGATGGTGCGTAAAACGGAAACAGGCTGAAGTTTGAAGAGGAGGAAGATGGAGATGGAGAAGCGGTTGAGCAGGTGGAGGAGGTGAGACAGGCGAGTGGGGCGAGCAAGGGTGGGAGGAAGTGGAAGTCGGCGTGCAGGCGGAAGAAGGTGGGGTTCGGGGCGGCCTGAAGCAGCAGGCGCTGCAGCTCGTGCGTGCGACACCTCAAGGCCTCGAGGCAGCACCACCATTCCTCGAAGGTAGCTGGTGGCGAAGAAGATGAAGGAGCTGGGACCGATGAAGATCGCAAATCGGTGTAGGAAAATGGAAGAGAAGGGATTAGATGGAGCTGAGAGGATGCTGCCCAGGCAGGGGCGATGAAGAGCTGGCGCACGAGGAGGCCACGCCAGAGGGCGGGGTCGTGTGCCCAGCGGTGGAAGCGACGGCACACGGGCGCAGCCGACCGCAACAGATCAAGTGGTGCGAGATGCTCAAAAATCGCCAACCCCACCTCGTCTGCCACGAATAGGGCCTGTTCGCCACCAACATCATGCTCTCCTCGCGATCCTTCCCCCTCGCATCCGCTCTTCCTCATCTTCCGCCTCTGTTGGCTTCTTTTATTTTGTGAATAAAACTAGTCAGTCGAAGTAGTATCAGCCTTCCAGCACAATTTCGCTGGTAGACCAACTACCAGCCCTGTGTGTGTACTCCCCTCTCTCCCTCTTTGTCTATTTTGCTCCTTTCCAACAGCAGCAGATGGAGAAGCCCGAGATGGAACAGTCGAAGTCCAGCAATAAACCAGAGGGGAGCGAGCACAGACAGGAGGAGAACAATGAAGAGGAGGCAGACCCAATCAACGCACTGAGCGAACAACTGCGCACCGAAGCGTACGCCCCCCACTGTCTGGCCAGGCACCACGTCTTATCCACATGGATGATCGTTTTCTGAGCGTTTGGCGACTGCCTCTCGTTCACAGCGTAATCGAAGGAGACGACACCAACACGGTGGAGGCAGGCGCGGCGCAGGAGTCGGCAGAGCTGCCTCCCATCCAAGGACCGTGGCGAGCCGTCGGTGAGTGGAGAGGCCAGACGATCATGGAGAGTCCGGCGAAGTTCCTCCCGCTCGATATGAAGGCGCTCAACGCGTGGAGTCTCGAACAACTGACGAAGCAGGCCGAGGGGGGTGATGCTGCCGCTCAGTACCGCCTGGCCAAGATGTACGTGAAGGGAAAAGGCGGTGTGGCCAAGAGTGCAGAGGCTGCGGCTGGCTGGGCCACCAAGGCCGCCCACCAAGGCCATGCCGGCGCGCAGTTCCTCCTGGGCGAGCTGTACTTGTGCGGCTTGGGCGTGGAGAAGAACTCGGACGAAGGCCTGGACTGGTGGGCGAAGGCCGCTCGGCAGGGCAACAAGCACGCCCAATACCACCTGGGCCGCCTGTTCGAGCGCGCTGGCACGGCCACGTCGGCTGCCAAGATGACCGAGCAGGCCGCCCGCCAGGGGCATCGCGAAGCTCAGTACCGCCTCGGCCTCATGTACAAGGAAGGCCGCGGCGTGCCTCAGAGCGACGAACTGGCCGTGGCCTGGTGGCGCAAGGCCGCCGAGCAGGGCGAGTTCAACGCGCAGAGCCACTTGGGCTACATGTACGAGAGGGGCCGCGGCGTCGAGCACCCGAGCGACGTCGACGCGGTGGCGTGGTACCGCAGGGCCGCCATCCAAGGCCACAGGGAAGCCCAGTACAACCTCGCCGGGATGTGCCGCAGGGGCTGCGGCGTGGCTCAGAGCAACACCGAAGCCGCGGCCTGGTACCTTCAAGCCGCTCTCCAGGGCCTGGCGCTCGCTCAGTTCCACCTGGGCTGCCTGTACCACGACGGCGTCGGCGTAGCGCGGAACTATGAGGAGGCCGTGGCCTGGTGGAGCAAGGCCGCCCTACAGGGTCATCTCGGCGCGCAGTACCACCTGGGCAGCCTGTACAAGGACGGCCGGGATGGTGTGCCGCAGGACATCGCCCTGGCGCGCAGGTGGCTGAGCGAGGCTGCGTCAAAGGGGTACCCCGAGGCGCAGGCCGAGCTGGCCTCCCTGCCCGATGAGGCATCCATCCTGGATGGGTCGGACGATCGCAAAGCAACCGAATGAAGCTGCACTCTTGCCATCAAAGGCCCCACCTGCGAAAGCAGAAAGGAAATCAAATTGAGCCTCTCACAACGACAAGTGACGCATTCGGAAGGCCATTTCGTAGGCGTGGCACTGGGAAGGGCGAGCGCTGCCCAGCGAGTCACAGCACGCAAAGGTCTGCCAATTAACAGAGGCGTCAGAACGGTGTTTGGACAAGATAGATTAGATCCACCAATGACTTAAACAATAAACGAGGGGTGTGCTAACCTGGTTGGTGCCGGGAGAGTGGAGAGGCTGGCTCGACTCGGGCACAACAGTGCCGTCCTCCTGGCGAATCCACGTCACCATCTGGATGCCCGAACAAGCACAGTCATCAGTCCTGCCGGCAGGTGCAAGCCAAGAGAAGTGAGTGGAGTGACGCGTCACCTTGAAGGGGTTTTCGTGGATCTCGATAACACGAGCGCCACGAAGCCAGCCGGGCGGAGGTCCGTAGCCGCCATAGCCGGACTTACGTCCATACATCAGCCGCACGCCTCCGTACACGCCCCTGAGATCACGGCCGACATCTGATTTGTCAGCCAGCCCTGCGGTAATGATTCTGCAACGGATCGAACACCTCGATCATCGAATGCGTGGTGGGTCACGTACCAGAAGTCGTTGTTGTGGTCGTGGCCCACGTGGCAGGACACCATCTCGTCCAGTTCCCGCCACGCCGCGTACAGACCCGTGTTCACAGAAAAGCAACAGACCTGCAACAGAGAAAAGTGATGAGGTCAAGGTCTTGCGCATCACGCAATAAGAATGTTGGATGACATAACATTTAAGAATCTAACGTACCCCAGTGTCCTGAAGGCGACCGCTGGTGTTGTGGTAGTTCCAAACGTGCATGAATTCCGGGACGGGGATGTGGAAGAAGGCCAGTCCGGGGACCTTCTCGGTCTGTCGCACCTGCTCGGTCTGCAGCCGGCGCGCGGCGGAACGGTACCACTCGATCTGCGACGGGTACACGCAGCCCCAGCCTAAACAAAGCAATTGATGTCGACATGGCCCATATATGCAGCACTCCACGTGTCAGTTGACTGACCCACTTGCGTTGGCGAGTAGGGTGTGTGAGTCTTGACCTGGGGTGTCGAGGCACTTGACGTCGTTGGAGTCGAACATCCACAGGTTGGCGGCCACGGCCTGCGAGACCGAGGATTGGACTGGCAGGTAGTAGTTGGTGACGCCGTCCACGTCAGCCGGGCCGAATTGGGTCAGCGACAGACCCTGGCTCGACTCCCGGTCATACCGCACAATTTCGGTCCTTATGGGGCCGCAACAATGGCAGCACAACACCGTTGGTCAGATGGCCATGAGGGCACTAGTAGTAGGCCAGGTACCGGTTGAAGTCCCCCTGGTCGTCGTGGTTGCCGACAGTGAAGGCCCAGCGGATGCCCAGCCTGAGGCGGTGTAGTGCCACGTGTCAGCTATCGTATCGTCCGGTCAGCCCACAGTGTGTGCACACGTTCGAGCGTACGATTTCATGGGCGCGGTGAGTTGGTCCCAGCGGAGAGGGAACCACGGGCGCACTTTGCCGTTCCACGCATAGCCGCTCACTGGTGGCGCAACTCTATCAGCGCATCGTCAAGCCGCCCGGGCTGCACACAAACAATCAGTACGCGTACCGGAGTCGCCGGTCATGACGACGAGATCGGGCTGCTCAAGCTTGAGTATGGTGGTCTGCACCCGCGCCGAGTTGACGTCAAACTCGGCCGCCTCCCCGTAGTGCAGGTCCGTGAACTGCGCGGCGGGCGATGGTTCAAAGTGGTTGGGTCAGCGCGTGGGTGAAGGGTTGAGAGCCGCGGGTATTTTTGTCCCCAGCCACTCCGCTCAGCGGGCAGGGGCAGGGGTCAGACCTGTACGATGCGGAAGGTACCATCGGGCCGGAACTTAAGGGGCTGTTGAGCCTCCACGTCTCCGATGGCGGGCGACACCAGGACCACCAGCGCCAAGACCAAGACGAACAACAACGGCGGGGTGGCTGCGGGCATCTCGAGTTCGGGGTGGAAAGAAAATGAGAACAACACAAAGAAAGAAAATGAGGTTTTGGAAAAAGTGCTGATTGGCCCCCATGATAAAGAAATGCTGAGAGAAAAAAATATATTATATTTTCTCTTGAAGAAAAAAACACGTTTTTTTCGATTTCGCTCGCGTGGCACAGGATGGTGCTTGCTCCTTCGCTTCTTTCAGTGGGTCCAACTGTGGGCATGAAAAAAGGAATGAGAAAGAGGAGCTGACCGCTTTCCCATTCAGGATTTTGCCGATTTCACAAAAGAGGACTTCGATCTGAAGGCCTGGGTGAACAAAACGCTCGATCCCAGCATCAACGAACCAACAGATGTACCACTCCTCCCTGTTTCTTTTTCGCCTCTGGTGCAAGTAACTCACTGCGGCTACTTGCTGTTCAGACCTACGTGTCCACGCTGGTGCTGAAGCTGCAGCTCTTGTCTTCCGAGCTCAACCACTCCCTGCGCGAGTTCTCGGCCAAGTCACTCAGAAACATCCCCAAGTGAGTCTACTCCTCCCGTCTCTCTCTCTTTCTCTTTGTGCTCTTCTCTCATCTTTTTTTTAACGGTCCTGGGCGTTGTCTGAAGGTCGATTCGGAGCATCGAGAGCGTGCGCAAGGAGGCGTCTGCCCTGCAAACCCAGATCACTTCGTTTGCGGAAACGCTCGAAAAGGTGCTCTCCGCTTGCCCTTAACTCACCAGCGCAATGTGACTCACTGTCGGTCTGTGTCGTGTGCCCCGTGTATGGTTGTGTGTGCCGTGCGCTGTGTGCTGGTGGACGCTTCAGATCGAGGGAAACGCGGACAATTCGCTCGAGGTGTTGGCGGCTCTCGATAATGTGAAGATGTCGATGGAGAAGTGCTCCAGCATTCTCGTGGAAGCCGAGAAGCTGAAGCGGCTCTCCGAAGACGTGGACAACGTCTTTAGGACCAACGACTTCCGGCGGGTACGTGCTCCTCCCTGCGTGTGCGTGTGCGTGTGTGTGCGTGTGCGTGTGTGTGCGAGTGCGGTGGTGCGTGTGCGGAATGAATGGCTCACCCACCTTTCCTCTGTTGACCTCGTTACACAGATTGCGGATCACATACTCGGGATGAAGCAGAGCCTGGACATACTGAAGGAGATTCCTCAGTTCCAAGACAACCAGCGCCAGCTGATGCTCTACCAGGACAGGCTCGAGGGCATGACCCGCCCGCATCTGCTCGCGGCCTTCAACAAACACGAAACCGGTGCGTCTCGGCCACTGGAGCGCTGGCGGTGTCGGCAATAAGAAAGAGTTGCTCACACGAATGTTGCTTTTTCCCTACTTTTTTGTGTTGGCATGCGCCAGAGGCCACGCTGAACTTCGTGGACGTGTTCCAGAAGATCGACAGGAAGAAGCAGCTTCAGCAGCACTATTACAGGTTTGTGTAGGATGTGAGCAACAACATAGTTGAATATGCTGATGCGTGTGGTATGTAGGTGCCGCCTGGTCCCGCTCGAGCAGCAGTGGCATTCCTTCAAGCGGCCCGAAGCCGGGCGCAGTAGCTCGTCGTTTGTTGATTGGCTCCCCTCGTTTTACGATTCCGTGCTGGCCACCCTCAACCACGAGGTACGTCCCGCACACGATATGGCACGACACGACACAACGTCACATATACGACACGTTCTGTTAACCGCCGCCTACTATTTCGCTGGTGCAGAAAACGTGGGTGGCCCAAGTGTTCCCGACGGATCCGCATGTGCTGCCGTCCCTCGCCGCCTACGTCCTCTCCACCCTCACCGAGTCGTTCCGGCAGAGGATCGACGAGATCCTGCAGCAGAACCCCACCACCGGAAAGGGCTCGTCGAGCTCGAGCGGCAGCGTGCTGCTGAATCAGCTCATCGCCGCCTACACCGTCACCAGCAACTTCTCGCTGACGGTCCTCGCCAGCCTCGGACTGCAAGGTACCCTGAACTTATTCTTATTAGCAAGTTGAAGTTAAGAATGGGAGATTGACGTTTCGTTTCCCCAGATGCGACCTCCAGCGTTGCGGTGGAGGCAGCGCAGGCGGTTGTGCGGGCCATCTTCTGTCCCTATTTCCCCTACCAGAAGGAATACGCCAACCTGGAGGCCACCAATCTCGCCCAAGAGCTGGATACCCTCAAGCCGGTACCGAAAACTCACCTCCGCGTGGCCACTTTGGGCTGCGACTCACCCATACGCTTTGCTTGTGTGCGAGCCCAGGCGTGTGCGGGCTTTGCGGAAACGCTGCGCCTGGTCGATAATTCGGCGTCCAAGCTCTTTCTGGTGGCCGAGGCCGCCATCGATCGCTGCGTCCAGTTCACCAAGGGCTCGGAAGTGGAAGGCCTCTTGCGCGTACTCTCCGTAAGTTGTCCCTACACTCTGCCTAGCCAGTCGGTAACGACCACCACTACCGCGACTCACAAGCGCCAATTGTGTTCCCTGGGCATTGCAGGAATTCTTGGTCAAGTACGTGCAGCACTTGTTTGACGTGCTGCAGCACCTGCGGATCGCTGCCCACTTGGACATCGGTCCCGACACCGCCGGTGGCCAGCCCGCAGCCGGTACGGATTGCACCAAGAAGAAACAATCAATCCTTCTACCTGGCATACTTGAGTACCTCTCCATTGCTCACTCCTTGATGCAAAGGCCGGCACGCCCGACAGGCATCGCGGGGAGCGCAGATGCACCAGGAGCACGATTGGTCCTACTTCCAGGGCGCCCTTCAACTGCTCCAAATAGTACGGAACAGTTTCATTAATTGCATTTCGTTTCTTTTCTTTCTTTCAATTTTCCTAACAATTTACTCGACGTGCGTTGTGTTGCTGTGTACAGGCCTCCACGCTGGCCGACAGTATGTCCGGCTTCGACAGACAGCTGCGCACGATTCTGGCCAGCCTCCGGGGCGGGCTCTTCGGCGCCCAGTTCCAGGTCCAGAAGGAGTATGTCTCCCCTTGCTTTCCCTCCTCGTCGCCTCAAGTGGCCTGCACTGTGTGGGTTGACTGAATCTGTGGGTCGCCGTCGTGCAGCGCCACCTACCAGGCCATTCCATGCATTCACTTGCGCGAGGAGCCGGAGAAAGCGAGGTGTCTCTGGGGCTTCTTCCAGAGTCTCGAAGATGGTAAGCCTTAAGATCTTGATCGCGACTCAACCAAATGCCGACGCGCACGTGTAAGGCGGACTAACCTTGGCCTTGTTTTACCCACTACAGTGGGGGTCAAGTTGCTGCCGGTGCCGTCACAGCAGCTGACGTCGCTGAATGCGTCGTGCCAGTCCTTCGTGTACGACACCATGTTCCAGTCCATCAAGGAGCAGCTTGCGCAGTTCCCCACTCTGCCCGTACGTTTCCATTCCCCTACTTGCCGTTTCGAGTAGGACCTGAGTAAGGTTGCTTCTACAGGCATGGCAGCAGCAAGACGAGACCAAGGTGGCCAACGTGGAGGTGCCCACCTTCAGCAAGCAGCCCCTCAGCTACATCACCCATATCGGTACTGCCCTCAGTCAGTCTTGACCACAGTGTTCCGACGAAACGCATATGATACGATCCTCTCAATTCGCACAAAGGTGAGCATTTGTTCGACTTGCCGCAGCAGCTGGAGCCGTTCGCCGCCACCCATCCCTCGCTCTCCTTGGCGCCCGGAGGCGGAATCGCTGAGTCCGCCGAGGATGAGAGTGATTCGGAGGGTCACGGTACGCGCTCAGCGGGAATTCGTAACCCACCAGCGCGGGACTCACTCGCTTTGTGCGTGCGTGCGTGCGTGGCAGACTTCGCGTGGGCGTGGATCAACGCTGTATCTCGTGGAACGATGTCCCTCTATGTCCAGCGTATTCTCGAGATTCCTCAGCTGACAAATCAGGGCTCGCTGCAACTTGCGGCCGACATTCGTATGGCCATACCACCACCGACCTTCCTTTCCTCTACTTCCGCACTGCTTCATCCAGTATCACTGATGTGCATCACCTTTGGCTGGCTGGCTGGCTGGCTGGCTGGCAGGCTACCTGTGCACCATCTTGAGCGCTCTGCGTGTGACTCCGGCCAAGTCGCTTGCGGCCATCCAGCACTTGCTCGAAGTGCCCGTCAGCGAGTACGCCCCCCCCATCGACAACGCGTGTCCTTTTGGTGTAGACTGACGCTGGAGTACTGCCTCGTCGTTGCCAACAGGTTGACTTCCGACACGGGTCCGTCGGATGAGGAGGTGAGCGGTGGCGTGGCCGCGTACCGTGCGCAGATTGCAAAGATAAGAGGCGCGAGCAGCGCCTAGTAGCTCACATCATTTTAACAAGAAATATGATCACTACACCTTCATTTTCGTCTCGTTCTTGAGTGGGTGCAAACCATAAGAACCTTGGCCGAGAAAAACGGCGGGAAGTAGAAAACTGGGTGCTGTGGGGAGTTGCCGTGGAGTCACCAACCAGGCGCTCTGGATCGGTAGTGCCTACACGCTGGTGCTTTTGTAGTGCACACTTACACGAAACAAGGAGACGTAGCAGGAATAGAGGACAGCAAAACGTCGAAGATGGAGCACCCTTATACCAACGGGGATCTGCTCCAGTACTACTCTTTGCTTATCAATCCCAGTAGTGGGCCTTGTGGGTGCAAGAGAGCTTTCTCAATTCGGATCCACTTTCTGCAGGGAGGTGCTGGATCAGGTGGAAGTACTGCTCTATCGACGAGACGCCCCCTCTGCAGCTGACTTCCTACGCCAGGTGCCTCAGCATCTAAATGCCAAGGCCCAACTGGTGCGTCCCCTGTCCGTCACTTGAAGGCCTCACTCCTAACCGCTTGCGTTTATGAACAAAGGTGACCGACTGGACTCGTGCAGACGTCGATGAAGCTTTGGCGGTCGCGAACCGCTGCCTGTGTCAGCTTTCCCTCGCCGATCGCGACAGCTTCTTCGTTGTGCTCTCGTTCCTCGTCCCTTCGTCTTCGTCGAGTCGACAGTATTTCTTCTCTCTTTTGCCTGCGTTTCCCGCGCTTTCTACATCTTCATCCTCGTCTGCATCGACATCCTTGGCTGGCAATCTCGATTCGACCGATGAAAGCGATGGAGGGAAGACGCACGAACCGGGAGAAGGACATGACGCAACGACGAAGTCTCGAAGTGCCACTTCTCGAAAGAACGTAGTCTCGCGAAATGCGGGTAAGATTTACCACGCGACGAGAAGCGCACTGAAGCAGAACGGTGGTGCGGCAGCCCTCCTGCTGCAAGATGAGGAAAAGATCAACCCGCTCAACGAGGAAGCAGCAAGCGAGCTCCACTTCACACACGAGGCATTCTGCAGCTTCTGCGAGCCGGGATGTCAGGACTGCCCCTACGACACGGCCCGACTGTCCTACGTGCTCACTCTTGCTCAGCTGCTCTTCTGCAACCGCCACAACAAGTACGCACCCTTAGCTCGCAAGCTAGCGCGAACAGGAGCTTATACCGCGATCTCTTCACAGTGCGATGGAGGAGATACCGAAGGCGGCGATGGAGTTCTGCTTCGACATGCTCAGCCCAGAACAGTCACCACGTACTCTCTTGCTTAGTGTAGTTCTCTTGTTTGCGGAAGTGTTCATGCTCCTCACCTTTGCTTCGCTGCAGCGATACGCCATGCTGTTGGGTTCGTGCTGGGTCTGATGTCACGCTACCACCTGCGAGACCTGTGCCAGCTCTTTATGAACAAGATGATCACTATCAAGCCGCACGATCCTACTTACATCTACTACCAGAGAGGCATGGTACGACGAGCCTCAGTTGCTATTGGTGCTGAGCTAACACTTGTGGTGCTCCTGTTGTGCAGAAACACTTTGACTTTGGCATTCGGACTGTGCCACAGATCAACACCACCATCCTCTTCATGACGTACTGTCGCCAGCTCATGCTCAAAGCAAGAGGCCATTCGATGAGGTACACGTCTTTCACGCTTACAATTCTGAGTTCTATCTCTTCAATAGCTCACCCTTGTCGTTAGGCTGGAGATCTGCAACACCCTCAACCACATTTTCAAGCATATCATGAGCCAAGCCGATGCCTGGCTCGTGTTTCCCCGAATGGCTGAGCTTCACAACCAATTCTGGTCCCTTTACCGCAGTTCGTATCACCTAGGGCCTTGTCTGTTTCCTATGTTGTTAAAGCTTGAACTCACTACCATTTTACAGGCATCTACGGCGTACTGGGAAAGTGGACGCAGAAAAAGGAGAGCTATGCTGCATTCAGCTACGCGCTGATGGTGACCATGGTGACGCTGGCCAACCGCGAATTCATCGACGAGCATGGAGAGGATCTCGTCACCCGGCTGACTTCATGCGCGAAGAAGGGCAGAGAGCGAGACTGCGAGGCCAAGGATGAAGTCGACAACGCTGAACGGAAGGGATCAAGGAACCGAGAGAAAGAGCATTCACAGCCCGTCGACAAGAAGGACTTAACCTCGTCGCCCTTGTCAGCTTCCTCCCCCACGATCACCTCCGCTTCGTCGTCAAGTGCGACGCCCCTGCTGTCCTCCTCGCCGCACCACTACCTTAGCTTGATACTCAGCTACTTGCGGACGCTAAACGAAGCCTACGTGCGAGAGGGAGGCGAGAACTGCAGTCGACAGATGCAAACTGCTACTCAATTCCTCTTCGCCTGGCAGAGCTTGGCGGTATCGAACGAACAATACCATCTGCTGGAACAGATCGCTCAAGCCATCGTACGTCTTGAACCAAACTTCACTAAGCTCTCTGCCCCATCCGCAAGAATAACAAGTGGTTGTGCAGGCGCATCGCGATGGCCAGCTGGGATTAGCTATGGTGCTGTCCCAGCTGCCTCACTCGGGAGCGAACGTGATAGTCCACCAGCTTTCGCTTGGTCTTAGCGTTCTCTCCTACATGCTCAGACATCAAGCAGGCCTGGTGAGCCTCCTTCATCCTCGTCTTTCCTTTTGGCGGAATCAGCTGTTGCTTATCCTAACCGTATTCCTCTGCAGATGCAGCCGTATCAAACCAAGTTCCTGGCGTTCTTTAACAGCATCTGGGGCGAAACAGACGAGCCGGAGCCTCGCGTGCTTGCTGGCATTCTCAATTGCGTTCCGTATATGGATATACCGATGCTCTCACGGCAGCGAGTACTCTCTCCTTTCAAATTGCGTGCTGTTCGACCCTGATTTAAGATGCACATCTGACCATTGGCCATTAGATCACGTTGCGTATCGTGCGATCACTCGCGTGGGCCACAGGAATAGAAGAGAGACGATCAGGGGTCAACGCACTAGCCTTTGTATTCGCCAAGTACGCTGATGAGGTACTGTTGGCGGGCCTTTCGGCCATGCTTGTCCCCCTGGAAGATCTCGACCAAGAGGTAAGTACATCTGCCAAGTAGCGCAGAAGCCTATGAAACTAACAACTTGGGTTAGTTGGGCGGGGACGTGCAGCGGAGGTTCATCGTCCACACAGAGAGCGGAGAACATGAACGAGAGCGGCACTTCCAGAACTTGCTCGAACTTCTACAGACCTATCTGCAACTTGCTCCGTCGCTTCCTCCCAGAACTCCCCTGGGTGTCCTCTTCCCTCGAACCACCCGTCCCGCTCACACGCAGTGGCGAGAGCTTCGGCACAGACTCGAGGCCATCTGCTTGATTTGGCTCGCATCTCCTGAGTTTAGCGCCAGAAGCAAGGCACTCACCGTGCTAGAGCTCTTTAACTCCAGCGTGTTCAGGTTCGTCTTGATCATATTTTTCTTTTCCATTTCAATGGACTTGCCTTTGACGGTCACAACAACCCGCAGGCAGCACGAAGCGATCACCAGACATACGTGTCTGCTTGTAAACGAGATCAGTAAGTCCAAGGCCACGGACAGTGCGGAGCACCTATGGTCACCCATCCTTACCTACATCTTCGAGTGCAAGCAAACGGTAATGACCGACTGCAGTAGCCCTACCCGCTTTGTTCTAAGCCTCTATGCCATACAGGAGCTCGCCGGAGTGCTCCACAGCAGCTGGCTGCAGTTGGCGCATCGAATGCAGAGAAGTGCGCTCGACTTTGATAGAGTCGCACGCGCGGACCCCGAAAAGCTTCAGGAGTGGAAGAATCATCTTCGCTTCCTTCTCTGGGCTCTCCCAACTGCCTTTCTGCCAAAGGCGAACCGAGACGCCTCTGCTTCAGTGGGTACATGCCATTTCTCACTTCTCAATTCGTTCTCAACCTCACTTTGCTCCTTTTCCTTTGCAGAGGTGCCTCCAATGAGCGACATCAACCAAGCCTGCGTTGACAAGCTCTTCCGCCATGTGGCCACCGCGGTCAACCACAGCACGGAGATGAGCAACCATCTGATCGAAATCCTCACTACCGGCACCACGCAGAACACAAGCTGCAAGGACGCACCGTCGGGCAGCAGTGTCGTTCTACCTCTCTGGAATAACGCTCGAGTGCAATCGTACTGTGTCGAGCTACTTCTTCGCCACTTGAGTGTCGCCTCAAGCGAAGCGAGCGAGCCTCCGGAAAGCCCGACCGCACTCGCTTCTCTGCGCTTGTTCTGCCCAGCTGAAGCAATGCCTTCGTCGTACGATGAGCCCCTCTACACTCAGGTATCGAAAACCCTGCTACCATTGCTTGCTTGTGTATCTTGCAACCCAACTGATCAACAACTGCACAGCAAAGCAATGTTGAGCTCCTGGCCCTCTTCGCCCGGTACTCGGGCGCCGAAGATACCACCTCCGAGCTGATGCGTCTCCTCCGCGACACCATGAACGCTTGGCTCGGATACCACGCTGATCCTCAGATTCGGTATGGTCCTTATTAATACAGAGAAACCCGCGGGACTAATGTGCTGTTTGTCCTGCAGGATCAACCCGGCCGTACCACCTTCCACAAGGCTCGCTGCTGCAGTTATTGTGACCACGGTCGTGCGGCGCATGGGTGCGTGTGATTTGACCATGCAGCTCTTGGCACACCAGTACTAACACCCGCTTCACTACAGGTAATGATGCTGACATAGGTCCCAAGGCCGAGGCCGTGCTCAACTTCCTGGCGTCGTTGCTGTTCCGTACGCCATTGAAGCAGCGGCGATCAGTGTCAGCCGCCAAGTCTCCCCGCTCTTCGTATCGCGGCCTGGTCAACTTGATTACTCATTCGAGTGTTGACGGAGGAAAGAAGGACGTCATCCAGCGCATCGAGGAGACCACCGAAAAGGAGTCCAGGGACGAACAGCAGCAACGCAAGTCCGGTGGCTCTGAAAGGAAGACGAGCATAAGCGAGCCGTTCATGTGGGAGGCCAGCGAAGAAGAGATCACGGTGGAACTCGAGGTCATGAAGAGCGCGGCGTGCCTCCTGGCCCTAGACGTAACAGAAGACTTGGTGGACGAGGTTTGTAACCCCCGCTCTCTCTCTCTCTTTCTCTCTCTCGCACTTTAGGGATGAGCTAATGCAAACGCGGCCTCTGCGCCCTTCAGGTGGAGCTGTTTCTGGTTTCTTTCGTCTTGGCCCGCAAGAACATCAACCCACGAACCGCGTCCGCTCTCGTCGAGGGTCTTGTGCAAATGGGCAGATGCTACCCATCGCGCATTGGCCCTTTTGCACGCAATGCTTTGCAAAGCGACGTCTGCCACATGGTGGTGGGCACGAAGTTGCTATCGTCGTACCAGCAACGCCAATGGGTGCAGACAGGTACGCTTTTGCTGATCCACTTCTTCCACATGCCCAATGCTAACACATTGCTAGGTGGATCCGAGGGCGTCAAGGCGCTTCGCTTAGCCTACATCGAAGCCGTCGCTCGCAGCATCAACCTCCACGTGTTCCGAACTACTGCCACCGATTCGTTTGAGAATGTGTACGCTTGCTCCCTTTTCGTTCTCCTGGCGCTGACATGCTGGGTACATGACATTTTATCTCACCTCTCACTTTGTTGTCAGCGTCTTGCTATGCATCTTGGCCCTGCTTTCAGACGATGAACAGTTCCAGCGCCAAGGCAGCCTTCTCGCTGACCATATCGAGGTACGCTGCATATTGCCTCTATATGAAAAGAGAACGTTCACATCCACTGACTATCCCGTGGTGCAGCTACACGTAGTTAAGCACAGCGAAACGGCCGACAACTATCTGGCGGACGTGTTCCCTGCGTCCAGCAACTTCGCTGATTACCTGGTGCGGGGGCGAGCGCAAAGATTGAGCGAACGCTTGGCCAAGGCGTATCCGACCCGCACCGCCCTTATATTGAAGCAGGCCGCCTTCTGCATTCAGACCACTGGCTTCGACCGCGCTGCTCTAATCTTAGACGTACGCACTTGACCGCCTGGTTTCATGACTGCTTGTGCTAAATCGTGGTGTCACCCAGTGTTTGGTGCCATGGAGCCGTAACTACGGCCGCCAGCTGCTCCGCGCTTCGGACAACGTTACCCGCGAGGAAGCACAAGAGATCGTTAAAGTCCTGTTCAAGTACACCTCGCGACCCCTTTGGTGAATGTTTATTCATAAACATGTAATGGGCCGGGCTTGTTGTTAACGTTTTGTATACAGGCTCAGTCTGATGTTATGGTCCAACGGCAACCTCAGCTCGTGCCTCGAGCGGCTGTGGGTGGCGACCGTGTCGTCCGCCAACGCTTCGGTGAGCGTTCCCGCCCTGATGGACTTCCTTGCGGGCCGGGTTCTGTCGGCCATGCAACCAGAACGCGAGGCAACACTTGCTCTGGGCAAGAGTGTCTGCTCCTGTACGCCTTCAAACCCCCTACGGTATTGTGTGGTCATTCTCACACATTTGCACGTAGTCTTGGTGAAGGGAGAATGCCGCGCTGCACTACTCGACAACCTGATAAGCCGCCTACGCGATTACACTGCGTCGTCTTCATCCTTCTCCTACCTACGGAAAGAGGAGATCGTCTTTTACTTCCTGATGGACATCCCTCTAGTCGACACGATCGCCAGCGAGAGCCTCATGCTCAACCACCCGCATTTCGCTCTTGCTCTCCAGAACGCCCTCATCATCTTCTTCCGTAGCAACAACTACGTCGATGCCGCTCGGCTGCCTCTCGGCAAGCGCTTCCTGCTCAACGTACTCTTTGCCCTGGCCAAGATCACCTTGCCCGACTACGACACAGCAGCGCCTGTGGACGACCGCGCAAGGGTGGTCGAGAACCTGCCGCCGGTCCCCTCTTCGCTCTACTCGTCATCCTCGATCCGACTCTCGTCATCTTCCTTCCATGCACAGCTGGGCGCCGCGTCGACCAGCTTCAGCCGCTCGCCCTCGTCCTCGCCCTCGGAGTCGTTGTCTACCTCCTTCTCCTCGCCGTCGGCCTCATCTATGTCGACCATTGTCACATCACCCAAGCGCTTGAGCGCGGCCGCGCTTATGATTCGAGAAACCGGAACCGCACTTCGTTCATCTCTTGGCGAAGCCAGATCGTTGGCCGGCCACCACCGTCAACGCAGCAAGGGCGCCGACCGCGACAGCGCAGAATCGACCGTCGAGGCCGCGACGCCGCAGCCGAGCTCCAAGAAGAAGTTCCTCCTCAACCTCAAGTCCCTCTCTCAGCGAAGTTGCAAGCAGAAGGAAGTAGACAAGGAGAAGAGCAAGGACAAGGACAAGGGCAAGGGCAAGGGCAAGGACAGGGACGAGGCGCAGGAAAGTGATGAGCCTCCGTCGCCGCGGCGTCGAGGCTTGCGGACTAGCCGTGGCCGCAGCAAGAGCATCAAACAGCAGCGGTCAGCCAGGCTGCTCGAGCTTCAGCCAGCGCCAGTCGACGAGAATCCGCCTCTCATCCGCAGAGGCCGCTCTGCAACTCTCCCCGACAGCCTGCTGGCCTCACCGCACATCACGTCCCGCGGAGATTCGGCCTACACCAGGTCCTGCTCTGCGCGCAGCCCGCCGACTGCGAAGCCGCGAACCCAGCGTGCCGTGTTCGTGGAGGCCGGCCCCAAGAAGACACTGCAAGCGAGAGTCGATGAGATCAACCACGATCGCAAGGCGCTGTCGACCATGGCAGAGCGATCCATTTCGCTGTCGCTCTCTCGTGCCGGCCGAGCCCACACGACGTTGGCTGTGCCCCTCTTTGCGCAAGGCGCGCGCAGCCGATCAAACGATCAGTGCTCCACGACTTCGTCTTCGTCTCCGCCGTCCTCGCCCAAGTCGCTCGCCTCATCGTCATCCTCGGTGTCGGCCAGTCTCTTCTCTCTCACCCGATCTCCCTTGCAACGTCGACGCGACAAAGGCAAGGCCAAGAAGCTCTTCCGGGCGGCCAACATCAACGATGACTTCAATGCCGGTGGTGGAGAACTGCACCCCGCACGCTCCCCTCGCAAGGGCGCAAAGCGCCATGCGGATTTGCCCTCGGCGCCTTGGGTTTCTGCCGCCGTTCGGCCGCAGCACTGCACGGACCAACAGACCGCTGACGCAGCCGTAGAAACGCAGAACCCGCCGCCGCCGCCGACCTTCCGCTTCATCGACGAGATGATGGACGAGCTGCGCGATCCTGCACCCGCCCACTCCCTTGCTGTCTCGCTCTCTCGGGTGGTTCCTCATCTGGCACTCCTTACGTACGTTCCCAGCCGTGCAGCATTCACTCATCCACTCACTCACCTCCGCTCCAAACGACAGACCTGAGCTACGGCCCAATTGGACTCGTCTCTGCCTCGAGTGGGGACTCCGCGCGGAGGAGGCCGATATCGCGGTGACCTCGCTGGAACTGTTCCATCTGCTGGGCGGGGCTGCCCACGTATCCGCGTCATCAGCTCCCGCCGACATGCAACGTGTCGCCCACGCCCTCGTCTGCTCGCTCAACACCCACGCCCTACGAGCCCACCAGCAACCGGGTGGCACGGTAACCGCAGATGTTGTTGGCGTTGAAACCTCAGCCAAGTCGCAGCTGCTCTTCGACATCCTGCTGAAGCTCCTGGACAAGGTACACACACACACACACACACGTCGCATACATTCATAGGATTCTGGGGTCTCACATGCGTGCACTTGATCAGTGTCCTTCGTCGGTGGCGCTTCGCGAGGGCTTTGCACTCAGTGTCGCGCTGATGCGGGTCGTGGGTGAGGGCCACCCGTTCCGCCTTCACGGCCACGCCAACCACTATTGTGCCGGCCTCGCCCTGCTCACTGGACTGTGGAACCGACAGCCCACGACCTTCCTCCACTCCCTGCAAGAGGTGCGTACCCAAGAATACTCACATCAACTCCCTTCCCGCTCACCACCTCCCTTGTCCAGACGCTGCCTTCGCTGTGCGGGCTCTGGTGCGTGACTAGCGACCTCGGGCTGGCCTTGTCCCCACCGCCGCTGGCCAAGTGTATCGTCTTCACTCTGATGGGCGCCTTGGGGCGACACCCGCACCTCCTCAAGGTTCGCTCGCGCTCTGCTACGTAATCGATCTCCAAAGCTGATCACTCGTGACCGCAGGATTCGCTCGCGGCGCTGAGGCTTCTGTTCCGCGTCTACCGGCAACAGTTTGCTGAGACGGAGGAGGCAGACCGCAGCCTTACCGTAGCGACGCAGTCGGTATTGTGGCTCGACCTTGTCAACGTCGTGTTCGCCTCGTTTGAATACTATTCGCCGGATCCCAGCGAGCGAGAAGTCAACGTCGACGGCCTGAAGCGCGAGATGTTGACAGACAGCGACCTCGTTTCGAGTGAAGACGAAGAGCAAGAAGAAGAAGAGGATCACGAACACCGTCTTGGTGCCACCCGCGAGAGCACGTCGTCGGAGATCAAGGAGATGCGAAGCCTGATACTTGAGGTGGCGAGTGCGAGCAGCGACAGTGACAGCGGGAGGCGCCACAGGGACGTGCTGGCCACGCTGCTCCGCAGTGGTGGCGCGTACCACAGCAGAAAGAGGGCACAGGACGAAGGGCTGCAGCGCGTCAAGCGGATCATCAGCGAAAGCATCGAATTCTACCTCAACCACATGCGGCCGCAGCAGTCGACCGCCCACGGATTCGACACCTTCGAAGACATCTACGGCCAATTCCTGGCGGCGCTACCGAGCGGCGGTCAGAGCAAGAGCTCGTCGTCATCATCGTCATCAGAGGATGGCAGTTTGCAGGCGGATGGCGACGTAACCGTACTCAACGGCCTCATCCAGACCTTCATGCAATCCTTCTTCGCGACGTTCCCGGGCCATCACGACTTAGCGCACGTGCTCGAGCTTTCGCTGCAGTTCCTTCGAGGCGCCGCCAAGCAGCCGGCGTGGATCGTGCCCACCCTCACTCTTCTCACACATCTCGTCCTGTACGTTTTACGGTAATTCCACGCGCCACAACACGCATGATGACACAAAATACGCGGGTCTAACAATGCGTCGTGACTGGTACACAGATGTTCGACCTCTTGGGGTCGATGGCGCGCCACAAGCGAGCCGCCGACGCGCCGGCCATTACGCTGATGGGGCTCAGCGTGGAGGACGTGCCCGCTATGCTGAACCCAACTCTGGGCACCACCAGGAAGGAGAAGAGGAAGGCCGTCTTCTTAACGCCGTCATCTTCGTCGTCGTTATCTTCGTCGTCGTCGTCATCGCTGGCCGAGAAGAGGGCCTCTGTCGAAGGCGGCGAGTCGAGCACGCCGAGACGACCTCGGGCCCCGTCGCTCTCGCTGGGACTGGGACTGTCGGCCATCGCCAGATTCGCCGAGGAGGAAGAGGAACGGAAGCTGCGACGACTCCACGACCACCAGCAGCAACAGACTGCCCAGAAGAAGCAGGAGAAGGAAGAGGGCGACAACAACAACAAGGAGCCGTTAGCGACCACGACCACGACCACGACCACGACGGCGACGAGGAGCGGTAAGATGAACAAGATGAGGAACCTGACCAGCCTTCGACTGCTCAAGCGGAAGAACATCAGCGGCGAATCAACGGCGAGCAACAAGGAGAAGGAGAACAAGAAGAAGAAGGAAAAGAAAAGAGAGAAGGCGGCGATGAAGCGGAAAAAGAGCGAAGGCGAGGGGGGGACCAGATCGGAGTTGGTGCCGGGCGGCGGCGGCGGCGTGACCTCGCCGAGAGACGAGTGCGACGCCAAGGAGGCCGAGGACGACCGAAGCTTCCAGCGACGCCAACGCGGCCACACGCTGCCCGCCAACGCGCCCCGCACCCTCGGCACCTCGAACTGACGCGACTGCCACCTTAAAGAATTGAATAAAAAAATAAATTCTTTTATTGATTAATAAAAACTAATAAAAGAGAGAAGGAAAGAAAGATGAATCGAATGGGGAAGTCGACGGGCGAATTGACGTGGTCGCGCACCGAAGGCGGCAGCCGGCTGGCGAGATCAGCTTTGCTGCCGGAAGATGAGAATAGCGGCGATGAGGAGGAGGTGCTGTGGCGCGACTGTTTGGAGGCCGCAGCGGCCAATTTTCTGGAGATTGATGCCCTACTCACCGAATTGGCGGCACTCACTTCCTCTTCCTCTTCCTCTCCCACCTCCTCCTCATTTTCTTCCTCTGCGCCATCTTCTGAGACCACCAAAATCGATCCGACCTCGTCTTCGTCTTCGTCTTCGTCTACTCTTCCATCTGACGCGTCATCTTCATCTTCTTCATCCTCTTCTTCTTCTTCTTCTTCTTCATCATCTACAACCACGTCGACCTGGACCTCGGCCACCTCGCCGCCCGGCAGCAGGAGCGGATCGAAGCGCAAGGCCGCCGCGGCTGCCAAGCGGCGGGCCTACCTGGACAGCGCCGCCTCGGCCACCGACGACGAGCCCTTCATGCGCCGCCAGTCCGTCCGCTACGACGCGTCGGCCCTCCGCGCCCAGCTCCGCCTCCTGCCCGCCTCGGCCTCGGCCATCGTCGTCAGCTCCGCCGCCGGCGGCGGCCACGTCAGCAGCGGCGGCCAGCGTCCAGTGTCGACCGTATACATTGCGGGCGACACCGACGGCGGGCAGGACGAGCTGATGAAGGCCCAGGCCCAGGCCCAGCCGCAGCCCCAGCCGCAGCCGTGGCGAGGGCCGCCGATGCGGCCGATCGTGGGGCAGACGAGGCCGCAGTCGCCGACGCCGGACCAGCAGCTGCTGCGCGAGGCGGGGACGGGCGACGTGCGTGCGGTGGCCAAGGCGGCCGAGCAGGGCGACGGCGAGGAGGAGCTCATGGGCGACGAGGCTCAGGCCGACGCGGGCCAGAGCGGAGGCGGCGACGGCGGTGGCGGTGGCGTGGAGCAGGAGGAGGAGATCTTGCGGGACCGGTACGGCTTTCCCTACGAGAACGCGCAGGAGCAGCAGGCCATCGCCCTCCGCTACGCCCCGCTCATCGACGACCAGATTCGCGAATGGAAAGGTGCGCTACACGCGGCACACGACACACGACACACGACACGACACGCACCGCACGACACGCGTGGATGGCACACACGTTGTGATGGTGCTGATGTTCAAAATTTCTTTTGGGGGTGGCAGCGTATCTGGCGAAGAACAAGAACCGGCTCAACAAGACGTCCCTCACGCTGAAGCTGCTCGTCCGGCGAGGCATTCCCGTCTCCATACGACGCGAGGTGCGCTGCTCCGGAGTCGGCGTGCGTGTGCGCGTGCGGCGGTGCATGTCGCGTCGTTGGTCGTTGGGTAGTTGGTCGTGTCATGCGGCTGCGTGTTGCGCTCTCTAACGCGTCCGTTGCGTCGAAATGCGCAGGCCTGGCTCGTGTGTTCGGGCGCTCGTCGCAAAATGCAGCAAAATCCCGGTGCGCAGCCCTCTTTATCTTTAAATAAGTTTAGAATTATTATTATTCAATTGTTTTTCCATTACGCATTTTCCAGGATTTTATTGTTTTTTTATTTTTTTGCTTGTATTTATTATTGATTGTCAAAAAACGGCAGGCTACTACTTGGAGCTGCTCCACAAGAAGGACGTGGACACCACCTACATCGAACAGATCGAGCTCGTGCGTACCTCCACTTTACTGCGTGCCGTACGCGCGTGTGTCGTGCGGTTCGATGTTTGACTTTTGTCGTTGGTGGCGGTGGCGGTGGTGGCTGGTGGAACAAAAAGGACGCGCCACGAACGTTTCCGCACCACCCCTACTTCGGGGAGGAGGGCCAGAGCAAGCTCAAGCGCGTGCTCGTGGCCTACAGCCGGCGCAACCCCAAGTACGCCCCTTGTGTGCCGCGTGTATCATGTGTCGTGTGTGTGTCGTGTGTGTGCCGTGTGTTGTGTGTCGTTGGTCGCGTCGCGTCGTGTGCGGTGCTGATCGGACCGTGTGTCATATCAGGGTGGGGTATTGCCAGAGCATGAACTTCGTGACGGGGATGCTGCTGCTCTTCATGAAGGAGGAGGAGGCCTTCTGGATGCTCGTCACCATCATCGGTTCGCCC
>CACVKS010000286.1:0-20373 GCA_902749335.1 Acanthamoeba triangularis
CTCCCCTCGCGTCTGGAGAAGGAGATCAAGCGCCTCTACTTCGAGCGCGTGGCCAAGGGCAACAAGGTCTCGATGCAGAAGTTCAAGTGCCGTATCGAGGACCCGCCCCGCAGGAAGCACATGGTGTTCCTCGGCGGTGCCGTGCTCGCCGAGATCATGAAGGACAAGACCGCCTTCTGGATGAACAAGTCCGAGTACGAGGAGCAGGGTCCTCGCGTCCTCCGCAAGTGCTTCTAAGAAGCTTCGCTTTACGATTAAAGGGAGAGGAGGCTTTCTACAACATCATCGCCCATCATGCAACCTTCATCGCCCGGTGCTCGTTCTCGCGACCGTGGCCTTGCGCTGGACGTCTCCTTAGCTTTCTCCTTCGTTGTTGCTGTCCCCGGCCTTCTCTCCCTGGCTCTCTCTGTGACATTACCTCTTCAAGGGCAGCAATACATTGCGTGTTTCCAGAACTTCAACCTTGTAGGGGCCGTGTTGTGTTTCGAGCACCTTTGATTGTTGGGGTTGGGATGTACAAGCTAAGGGGGGCGAGTCTATAAAATGGAGCGCCTGGCCGAGACACAACAAGTTTCTCAGTGTGGCGAAGAGAGGGAGAGCGGGACGACTGTCTTGGTCGCGGCGGCCTGGGCGCGGGCGTAGTCGAAGGAGGCGAATTTGGAGAGGATGTCGGTGAGGGTGATGAGGCCGAGCGGCCGTTGCTGCTGGTCAGTCACCCACACGCGGTGTACACGAGAGCGCAGGACCAGCTCCATGACCTCGATCAGCGTCGCGTCGGGCGCGCAGGTGACCAGGTTCCTGGGCCTCGAGGTCGGGTCGCTCTCCTGCACCCGCTCCAGGTAGACCTCGGCCGGCTCGCGCAGCAGGTGGACCGTGTCGGGGGTGATGCCACGCAGGTCCGACGCCGACAGGTTGTACAGCAAGCGGCCCTGACCTGTGCTCCCGACGCCGATGATGCCGATGGCGTGGACGCCCGACAGGGCCAGCGTGCGAAAGGCCTCCAGCGCTGTCCTGCCCTCCTCGACCGAGTAGATGAGGGTCCGCACGGCGCTCTGCGAGGCCGAAGAAGAGGACGACGTTGAGGCGGCAGCGGCCGCGGCTGTGGGACCGACCATGCCGAGGGTGGCGATACTGCTGGTGATGAGGTGGTAGTTGAGGTTGCGCTTGTGTTCGACTAGGAAGCGCACCACGTCGATCTGGGCCACCATGCGATAGTACTCGAGCCGCTCGCTGCCCTCCTCCTCTTCCTCTTCGGTCTCGGGCCACACCCGCACGAGCGCGCGATGGAGTCCCTGCGCCATCTGGTCCAGCAGCGAGCACACGGGTTCGAGGTGGCGCTTCACCACCAGAGTGCTACGGCCGTGCTGTTGCTTCGCGTTGAGCACCTCGACGATGGCCACCTCGCTCATCTTGGCCTTCATCTCGAGGTCGGACTGCTCGTCGGTGTTCTTGCTGAAGAAGTGCATCGTACCCCAACAGAGGTAGGCACAGACGTCCAGTATGTCGACCAGCCCGAGGAGGCGACGTTGAACTTCATCGTAGACGGGAAGGGAAAGGAAGTGATGGGCCTTCATCAGCTCGCACGCGGCAGCGATCGAGGCTTGAGGCGCGATCCACACGATGGGTGGAGCCTTCTCGACAACTGACGAGAGGGAGGAGAATGCCATGAAGTCGTTCTGCCTCCCGTGCAGCCCCTCCATATGATGTACGATTTTGCTGGACATGATAAAACTGTTGCTCGCGAACTTCACAAGCGAGGCCGAGTGCTTGATGTGTTTGAATTTATCTCAATCGGTTCCATCCTCTACGCGTCTTGCTGCTTTGAGATCTTGTTGACGTTTAGGCGGCTGCTTGTCGAGTTTCCCGCCAAGAACAGGAGTTCATACAAGCCAAGCAAGGTTGCGGTTCGAGTCACACCGCGCACCTCAAGAAGGAAGTCAGCTGAAGTTTTTTGCTCCTACCGCAGCACGGAGTGATTTGCACATCGGAAGAAATGGAGAGCCATCCAGAAGATGCGAAGTGCATTTTCTGCAAGATTATCAATGGCGAGCTTCCCTCGCACACCGGTAAGTTCCCCCCAGAGCACTGTGCAGCGAAGGGGCACTCACGCGAGTGAACTCTTCGACTAGCTAGTGCTGGAAAATGAGAAGGTGGTGGCCTTCCTGGACATCAACCCCCTGCACCCTGGCCATACGCTCATCGTGCCAAAGGGACACTTCGCCAGCCTTGACCAGCTGCCCGCGACACTTGCCGGTTCCTCTTCCTTCTCCATGTTGAGTGCTCTTGTACAGGTTCACTCACGCTGCTGTGCAGCTGCCTGCATGGAGGTGGCGCCTGCCATCGGTGGAGCGCTGATGAAGGCCACCGGGACTCAGGCCTTCAACATCATCCAGAACAACGGCAAGATCGCTGGACAGGAGGGTACCCTCATCGCTCCTGTCTTCTATTTGAGCTAACAAACCACGCTGAACGCTCTGCTCACCTCGAGTTGGAGCAAACAACAGTGTTCCACGTGCATTTCCACGTCATCCCGCGATCCGCCGGCGACGCCATGTCGGGCTCCTGGTGTAAGTGGCGAGCCCAATCGCTGGCCAACCGTGACGCCAAGATGCTACTCCGCTCCATCTCCGACTTCCTTCCGACGCAAGGAACGCCCAGTGTCCAGCCATCTCCTCCCTCGTAGCCGCTCCACGAGCTTCGCCAGGTTCCACTCGTTTTATCGAATTTTATTTTCGCTTTTTTTATCACAAATAAATAACCTTTTATTTTTATTTTGCCAACCGGCAAACGCAGGCAAAGCACTTTCCTTTCTCGGGCAGCTGCCAGCTCGCTCAGCTGTCTGCCGGCAGCGACGGTTCTTCAGTCGTTTAACAGCAACAGCAACGAAAAGAAGAAGAAGATGCTTAGCAAGAGGGTACATGCACCACAGTTGGCGGGCGAGTTGACGCTGTCGCCGGCGTTGTACGAGGGAGGGATGACGAAGCCGATGGACGAGCCGAAAGCAAAGCGAGTGAAGCCCGATGCGTGCGAAAGCCGCTACCGCCAGCTGTACGGAGCTGCGAGCGAGTTGACCTCTCGACGCGATACCAAGACAGCGGCCCGGCAGGAGCTCTGCGTCGAGTGCGACACTTGCCCTACTACGATGCCTCTCTCGAGCCTCGGTCTCGCCAAGGCGCCCACACAGGTTCACGTGAGCTCAAATCTCTCTTTCGCCTCTGCTCTACTCGATTCGTCAGTCGTCTTACCTGCTTACGCTCGGCACGGGACAGTGGCGCTGGCGATGCAATAACTGCGTAGTCGGCTGGAACCATCTGAAGGGCCAGTATGTCCCGCCGATGCTGCCTCAGTGCGATGAGCCCGAAGAGTAAGCCGGGAGGACTCAAACACGACGTCTGCGCGGTGGTTCGGGCCTTTATTTTGTGGTTAAAAAGAGTGTAAATAAATTCCTGGAAATAAGGAGGCTTTCTGCTGGTCTCCGGTCGTGCGAACAAGCAGAGGAGGAAGCCGGGCACAAACAGTTCCGCAAGAGGCGTGGATTAAATTGAAGAAAGCTCGAAGGGAGTCGAGCCAAGGACACCTCGAGGCGAGAACGCCTAGGATCAATCCAACAACGTACGTTGATACAGCTGTTGCATTCGATGCTTGATGGACGGGCGTAACGTTCCATTTTACACAAATCCTCATCTTCGTAATTGGGACACCACATTCATCATCTCATCTGTGGTTCTTGTCGCAGAAGATGGACCACAACAAAGCCATCGCCCTTACCAGCGACAAGATCAAGAATTATCTCAAGAATTTGAGAAGCGAGCAGCTCGCCTCCGACGTCCTCAACCAGACCCTCGACCTGGCCAAGGAATTCAGATCGAAGGACTATCCTCTCATCCATTTGCTGCTCCAGAACCCGCTTGCCGAGCTCATCTCAGCCGCCGTCCCTTCACCCTCTTCGTGTACCCTTCTTCCTTCTCTTCTACCGCTCTGAGTGGTGCTTGCCGTGGTCCTCCTCTTAACTCTTCTTCGTGCTCGTTTCTCTCAGTGGTGGTGAACCCGTCGGAGGGGACCGTGCCAGGCTTCCTATACCTCTTTGACGCTCGTGTGCCCATCGAGAGGCGTCGGGTGCGTCCTCTTCGCTTGGTGTCGTGTTGTGAGTGTTGTTCTCACGCAGCACTCTGCGGTTTCGCCTTCGCCTACACAGTCGGACGAGATACGATGGAACGACTCGAAGAAGATGTCGGTCAAGCTGATCATCTTCAACGAGAACAGCGGCATGTACAAGCTAAAGAACAATAAGAACGACGAGGGCGCTGTTGTCATGCGGAGGCAAACATGGAGAGCCGATGGCGGTGACAAGGGTACTACCGCCATACATCGCACGCACCTATCTGATGAGGCAATCCACTTGACTCCTTCACGTTGCTAATTCATTTCTTCTCGTTTGCGTTCTCTTCATCAGGCTGGAGGCGTAACGAATACAAGCTCGTGGTGAAGGAGACCTACTTCAAACAGGCGTCGGTAGGGCCGCCTCATATACAACCCAGTGCACCTTCGTGTGGCTAATCTCCTGGGTTTACCCGCGTTTCTCTCGCTACCGTGCGCCCTTCAGGATGGTCGGCTGTCTGTCACAGAGGGTCAGTCGCTGCAGGAGTTCCCCGTACTCGTCCACTACTTCTGGAAAAAGTACCTACTCGCCCACCGATAAGCCTCGGCCATCACGTCCTAACTCTCCCTCTCTCGACCTCTCTTCCGTGTGTGCGTGTGTGTGCAGGTCGTATGTATCCGCGTGCCCGTCGCTCGACCAGGCTGAATATGCGCCGATGCGTTATAACTCACTCTCACTGTTTGTTCCCTGTCGACATGCAGGGAAGCGAGCGGCCATCCGCGCAAGAAGAGGAAGAGGGGCAGCTCCTTCAAGGCCGAGGAGGAGGAGGACGTCGGGGAGTCGCCGGATCGGAACTTTGGGGAATCCGAGCAGATCATGACCATGTCGTCCCTCCTCGCCCAACACAACCCCGCACCGCCCGGTGCTCTGGCTCCTCCTGCCAGCGGACCCTCCTTCCTCTCGGCCACCTCTTCCTCGTCTTCGTCGTCGTCATCGTCTTCGTCCTCGCTTCCGCCCATGGCCACGAACGTGCGCGGCAAGCGCGAAAGGGAGAGTGTTGGCAGCAGCCACGCAGTGACCAGCTCCGCACCACGCAACTTCTTCCCTCACCCCGACAGCTTTGAAGACTCGCAGCAGGTTGGTGATCTCTCTCTCTCCCCCCCCCACTGTTCTCCGCGTCACAACGTTATTTTAACTCATCGACTCGCTGTAGGGTACGGCGCAGGCCGACGACGAGCTGCTGTTCTCTTCGTCCTCGTCCTCGTCGCTGGGCATGTCGAGAGGGACAATGTCGAGAAGCCTGGAGGCGATGACAAACTTCACGGTCGCGCCCACCACCCCGTCGCTACAGTCGCCGTCGACCATGCTATCTCTCAACTCGCCCCCGATGGGTCCGTACTCCAACGCCGTTTCGACGCCCTCCTTCTACACGCCGCGCATGTCCGTCAAGAGCGAGCCCGACGAAGACGACTTCACGCTCTCCTCCGACATGGTGTACGGCAACCTCACGCACGCCCCAACTACGCTCACAACGCGGCGTTGCCTAATGTCACGTACCTCCCACAAACAAATAGGTTTACCTCGCGCGTCGAGAACGGAGCCCTGGTGCCGTTCACGCCCGTCCCGTCGTCGATGAACGCCTCCGCGACCAGCGACAGCACGGGACCCAGGCCTGCGGAGATCAAGAGCTACGCCCCCGAAGCCGGGTACGAAGAACCTTTCCCAAACAAACGGCCTGCCCGATGTGCGTGGCGTTGCCCAGAATGGGCGGATTTGCTCTACTGACACTCGCTTGGTCTCTTCAGCCCGTCGACGGAGTACACCAAGATGATATTAGTCCACAACGGCTTCCACATGAGCGACGACAAGTGCTATCGCTTCTCGTGCCTGTTTGAGGAGGTCTCCGTCCCGTGCACGGTGCGTTGCCTGTGGCCTCAACCACCCCTCTCGCCTCCATTTCGGGCGTGCTCTGTAGTGTATCGTGTGCGTCTTTCTCATGGCGAGCCCTGGGTGTTCTCTCATATCCGCAGGAAATCGCACCGGGAGTCGTGCAGTGCCAGGTCCCGCCGCACAAGCCCGGCATCGTCTACTTCTGGCTGGCTTGCATCGAAGAAGGTAGTGACACAGTCGACCTCACCGCGCTGCCCAAGGAGGGTGACACGGTCCAGTATTCTCAGCCCGTACCTTTCTACTATGCGCCCATGGACCCGTCTGGTACCAGCACCTCTCCCCTCTCTTTCCCGCTACGCGAGTCCTCGCTGAGGGCTCACGCGATGGGTCTACAGGACGCTTGTCTCTGGCCTGGGAGCTGGTCGGCCACAATGACATTCTGTCGGTCATGAAGCACTTCAAGTACACCGCGAAGGAGCTCGATCTCTCCAACAACGGACTTGCGTATGCCCACCACCACCTCTTTTATTGCACTCGAGACCACTTCTTCGTTTTCGTGACGCTCATGGGGTCTCTTCACATCCACAGGAACATCGATTGTCTGGACGGCTTCAGGGAGCTGAACACGCTCATATTGGACAACAACCATCTCACGCACGACACCAAGTTCCCGCCCATGCCGAAGCTGAGGACCCTTTCCATCAACCACAATTGGTACCGGAAACGCCTGCTCGCCTTTATCGTTTTCGTCCACGCACACCTTTTTCGTGTGTGAGGGTCCTCACCGTTGGTGTTGGACATATCAGGTTGATCGAAGTTGACAAGTTCCTGGACAACATCGTGGCGGCCGCGCCCAACCTGCGCTATCTGTCGACCCTTCACAACGCCGCGTGTCCGTTCTTCTCCTCGGCCAAGCACCACTACTACAACTACAGGCATGTCTGACATCTTCCCCTCACCCCATCCCGATCGGGCCTAATTTGTTGCGTGGTGGTGATGCAGGATCTACATACTGAGTCGCCTGCGCAAGCTTACGCACCTCGACAGCTCTCCTGTTACCATGGAGGAGTGGCGGCATGCCGAGTGTATCATGCCGAGTACGTATTTGCGTCCATGAGTATGCGAACGAGCCTCGCTGGCGCATCGGCTCACCTTTCTCTTCGTCGTTCCTCTTCATAGGCGGCGAGGCCGCGCCCCCCACCTCCAGCGGCATTGAGGAGTTCAACCTGGTCGACGACGAGGATCTGTGAAGATGTGAAGATTACTCCACCACCGCACCGTCACCAACTCGTTCTATCCATCAATCAGCACCGGCCGTGGTAAAGGCGCTCAGGCTCCTCCGCTCTCCGCCCCCACCTTGTTTAGACTGTAAAGTTACTTTTATGTAAATTTAATAATGATTTATTGTTGCCTTGCCTGCCGATAAATTTTTGCAAGATCGGCACAAGAGAAGATCGGAGGGGGGAGAGAGATGCTGCGCCTGACCACGCTGTGCTACGTGCGCAGAGAGGGCGAGATCCTCCTGGCGATGAAAAAGCGTGGGTTTGGTAAGGGCAAGTGGAATGGTACCAGCTCCTCAATGGACTGTCAACGCAAATTGTAGCAGATTGCAATTTTATTTTACTTTATTTTTGGGCAGGCCCAGGCGGCAAAGTGGAGAGCGGGGAGAGCATCAGGGAGGCAGCAGTGCGTGAGTGCTTGGAGGAGTCTGGCCTAGAGCTGCATCCCAATGACTTACAGTGGAAGGGTGTGATTGAGTTCATCTACCATGGCAAGCCTGATTGGAACAACAGGTACAACTTTTCACTGCTGTGTTGAAATTTTTAATTGACGCAGTGCCAGGTGCCATATCTATGTGACAGAGCAATATAAGAATGACATCCAGGAAACTGATGGTACCAGTGTAAGTGTGTGTATGTAAGCTTTCAGTTGCTGACCTTCCTCTACAGAGATGAGACCTCAATGGTGGCAAATCAAAGACATTCCATATGATGATATGTGGGCAGTATGTACCCCAGTCCCATTGGACCTTGTTCACTGTACTAATTCACTTGCCGTATTGCAGGATGACAAAATATGGTGCTGTATACCCTTTCCCTGCCAGTTATTCCCCAACTTACCCTACCCCAAACAGGCTGCCTGAGCTCCTAAATGGTTGCACTGTTGGCTACAGGTTTCACTTTGACAAGGACATTGTGCTCAAATGTGAAACACTGACAGAGGAGGAAAGGTGTGAAGAATAAAAAGTGCCCTTGCCTCTGTGGTGCCCAAACTTCCATTTTTGGAGCCATTACACCCCACAGGAGTCTTGGAGTATAATCAAAACCACACAGTGCCACTCTAGACACTCTCTTTTTTCTTCTTTTCTCTATCAGACCTTCCAGAAACCACAGGCACAAGTTAGCACCCACTTTGATAGAATTGTGGATTTACCATCACACTGGCAGACCTGCATGGGAAAAGGAGAGGTATTTCTTTTCTCACATGAGTGGTGCAGAAAAAAGTGCATATTTTCTTCCCAGTTGATGCAAATGGATGACAGCTCTCAAAGTCAAGAAGATTGAGGGAGGGGGCCTTGAGGGCCTGGTGACACAAGCAACAGCACCTCACCCAACTTATCAACAATGGCAACAGAGAAGTAGGCTTTTATGTGGTGCCAGTGGTAGAGTCTCTAGCCAAAACTGTGCCATACTTTCACCAACCAAATTAAATAAATTCATTTCCACTGCATGTGCAATGGCATCCCAAACATTGTGCAGGTTGGTGTGCTGATGTGGTGTACAAGACCTTCAAGGTGCCACATCACCACCAGCCAATGGCAAGCCAAGAAAGCATGCAGCTATTCTGTCTGAACTAGAATCACTTCATCTGCAACCTCATCACCCCCCCCCCACACACACCAATACAAGAGTTTTATCTTTTTGGCCAACCATCATCTCCTGAGCTTAGGACAAAAATTCACCCATCAAAATGTTCATAAAGGGACAAAGGGAGTCATCATAGATTGATGGGATAGGGTAATTGAAGAAGATTTTAAATACATTTACAGACGTTTTAGCAGGAGCAACCCGACTGAGAGGGCTCGGACTTGTCGAGTTGAATTGCGTCGGTAATGCCGGCAAGATCGACACTGATGACAAAATGCCAGATGATCTGTGAGATTCTCACCAACAGAGAACCAACAAAAGAAGGAAAATGGGTAACGTACTCCTCTTCTTCCTTCATGGCGTTCTTGGCGATGGTCTGGAAGGCCTGCTCCACGTTAATGGCCTCCTTGGCCGAGGTCTCGAAGTAAGGGATGTTGCCCTTTGACTGACACCAGGTCTGTGCGCGCTTCTGCGAGACCACGCGCGAGCTCTCGAGATCGATCTTGTTACCCAGCACGATGAAGGGGAACGTCTCGGGATCGCGGGGACCGGCCTGCACGAGGAATTCCTCGCGCCAGCTGTGAAGATTCTCAAAGGTCTTGGCAACGTTGACGTCGAACACCAGCACGCAAGCATCAGCGCCGCGATAGAACGCCACGCCCAAGCTCTGGAATCTCTCCTGACCAGCTGGAGAAGCAATGATGAAAATGTTGCGATTAGAAAAAGATAATCACTTTCATCGAGAGATAGAGGGAAAATCAACGACAACGCATTGATGCGTGATTGAAGAAGAGCATGAAACAGGGGATTCAGCGTACCGGTATCCCAAATCTGGAGGGTAACGAGCTTGTCGTCGACCATCACCTCCTTCGTCAAGAAATCGGCGCCGATCGTGGCCTTGTACTGATTGCTGAATTTCTTGTTCACATACTGGTTCATCAAGCTGGTCTTACCGACACCGCTGTCGCCCAAGATGATGATCTTCAACAGAACCTTCTTTCGCGTGGACATGATGAGAAAATGATGATGATGCTAGCTGCACTTCTTCCTCTCTTGAAAGATCTTTCTGCTTGCCGGTTCGACGAGCTACTTATGTCCGTGCGAAAGGGCGCCACCGTTCTCCCCTTGGGACGTMMCCTTTGTGTCGACCTTTGYGCGAGATTTCTTTTTTGCCGACMTGARRRCCGAAGTCWGCTTCTGACAATCGCGGYAAAAGTCTGGCTTCTACTTGCKCRTGGAAGTMRCTTCTCARAGAAAYAGAAGTAGAAGTTRAAAGYMAAAGATAAATTGCCTGGAAATATGTGTTTCTTTCCACCGTAGAATTGGTTCATATTTTCATTTCTTTCTTCGGCAGCAGGCGCATTTCTTTTTTGCTTTGGCGACAAGTCGRCGAAARGTTCGCGTCACGGACAGCTGGGAAATTAGAGGAAAAGCTGCGACTAAAAAAGAGAGCAGCGCCAAGGCAATCAATCAATTTTGATAGAGAGCATCAACACACATCATGGGTCGCAGAGGAGGAAGTTCGAGATCATCGGCCAGGCCCGCGTCTAAGCCCACGGCCACGGCAGCGCCTGCGAAGAAGGCCGCTCCCCCCGCCACCCAGCAGCGTGCTCAGCCTCCCGCTACCCAGCAGCATGCGCAGACCGCCCCCGCAATGGGTGGTGGCGGCCAGAGCTTCCTGGGCGGTGTCGCCCAGATGGCTGCCGGTTATGCTGTCGGTCACGTTGCCAGCCGGGCCATCGAGAACGTCATTTTCGGAGGGCACAACGCCACCCCTGAGCAGATCCAGAAGGCCGAGGAGCAGGTGCAGCAGGGTCCTTGCGCGCGCCCCTACGACGGATTCCTCAAGTGCCTTAAGAAGAACGAGGATGATGCCACCGAGTGCGATTGGGCCTACGACATGTTCAAGGAGTGCCAGACCACCAACCGGGCGAACCGCGATTTCGGTTATGGAGGAGAGAGCAAGGAGCAGAGCGCTACCTACTAAGTCTGCCCCCGTCGTGTTCTTTACTCTCCATTTTGGTTTCTAATTCATTCATTATAAATAATTGATCGCCACGCGTAGTCCTCCCACTAAATTTCATCTTTTACGCTGGGGGCTCGACGATTGCTGCTCCCTCTTGCCCTCGCTGGTCGGTCTGACGTCTTGGCATCCAAGAACTCTTCCTTGATGCGGTTGAGGTACTCTTCTTGATCTGCATTCTGCTCCAGTTCCGCGTCGGGACGCTGCTTGGTGTGCATCTCCTTGTAGTAGTCAGTGACGCTGGCGATTGGCCGGTAGTAGTACTTGGTGTAGACGACGAACAGCCCGATCCCGAGCACCACAGCTAGCAGGATCCACATGCGATCGGTGCGGCTGCGGTTGTATCGAACGCCGATGTAGAGCGCCACGAAGTAGCACGCGAGGGCGTACACCGCGAGCAGAATGGCCATCTGCATCTTCGCGACCTCGGCTTCAAAGGCGCCGTAGGCGACGAGAAAAGAGAGGCCGGCAATGATCACACATTTGGCAGAGATGTGTAGCTTCTTGGGGTCGAAGATGACAGTCACCACCAGCGTAATTAGCACCTCAGCCACATGCAGGGGATTGATGTTCATCTTGCGTTTTCTCGTTTTTTTTTTTTTTTTTTTTTGGTTTTCCCAGTCTCTCTCGCGAAGAAACGCAGAAAAGCTGAACCGAACAAAACAATAATTGTTTCAATAAATACTTTGTTTTTTTAAAATAAACAAGAAGCTACAAACATTCACCTGCAATAGAAAGGGATGGCTGGGAGGCAGCCGATCGTGCAGCACGCCGAGCAGCCGCTCGTGCAGATCAGGGAATGGGTAATGAAGCGATTGAAGCACCTGTTGGGCTTCGACGAGGTCGATGGCCTCGTGGATAACCTCATGAAGCTCCAATCTGCCGAGGAGATCGAAAAGTACATCAAGGTACGGAAATCTCAGTGTCAACTGCCCGCCACCTTCTCACTCTTGCTCGCCTTTATTGCCCCCCCCCCCTCTTCTTTCCTGGCGGCCTAACGATGAGCTCTCCACACGCAGGACATCTTGGGCACTGAGCGCAAGGCGGTGCAAAAGTTCACCGAGGATCTGATTCAGAAGCGGAAGGACGCGTCGCCCCTCTTCCGTACGGTGCCCATCAGGAAGCTCTCGACCGCCGGACCCTCGGGCCAGGGGCCAAGCGAGCCCAACGTCAAGGTCTACCGCAAGAAGGATGAAGTCGATCCCTAGTACGGCCTTCTTCTTTTTCTTCAGTCATCACTTCATGCGTGCGTGACTAAGCATCGTACTACGTCGACTACAGCATGGTCAAGAAGAAGAAGAAGCCGGCGAACAAACCCAAGGATCAGGGCGCGTCGCCGCCTACCCTCAACGCGGGCCAAGCGCAGACCGGCGGCGGCAAGAAGAAGGGCGGCAAGCAACAGGGCGGCGATTCGCTCCAGCTTCCCGGACGCGCCTGGTGCGGGTGCATGGGTATGCACTCAATTCAGTTCCGCTGGCGAGTATCTGGTCATGGCTTCTCACGCAACGCAACGCAACGCAACGCAACGCAACGCAACGCAACGCAACGCAACGCAACGCAACGCAACGCAACGCAACGCAACGCAACGCAACGCAACGCAACGCAACGCAACGCAACGCAACGCAACGCAACGGGCGTCTACAGCCGCGCGCCATCCGCTGCTAGGCAACTGCCTGTACTGCGGCAAAATCGTGTGCGCGCAGGAAGGCGTCGGTCCCTGCCTCTTCTGCGGGAATGCGGTCGGCGAAGCGCCCGGCGCCGGCAGCATCTCGCTCTCCAAGCAAGAGGTACCATGACCTCACACTCGCACTCACATTCACATTCGCGTGGACGACGCGCGAAGGAGCGAACACGTGTGCGCACGCGCATGTCGCATGTGTGCCGACCTTGCGCCACGTCTAACCACCGTGCTGTGGCGCCAGGCGGACGCCGAGTACGACGCCAGCTTGGCTCGTGCGCTGGAGCACAAGGACAAGCTGCTCGAGTATGAGAGGACCAGCGCGCGCAGGACTGTTATCTATGGCACGCAGCCTCCGCTCCTTTGAATGCGCGCGGGCAGTTGTGGGCAGTCCCTGGTGATTCGCTTTCTTTTTCTTTTATTTATTACAGCCCAAGCGTACTAACTCGATCACCTTGCCATGATGGTGGCGTGGCGTGGCTGGCTGGGGGCGAATGGGCATCCACCTGGACTACAGACGATCAGCAGGACTACTTCCAGACGGACGGCTCGCAGTGGATGACCCCCGAACAGAGGAAGCAAATGAAGAAGCTCGAGGAGGAGCGGCGCAAACAGCGCGAGGACGCCAAAAACAAGGTCTCCATCTCCTTCGACTTTGCCGGGCGTCGCGTAATGGTCGACCAAGGTACACACGCACACCACACGAACGCACACGTGCACAAGGTGGCATGGGCTAATGGGGCGTGTGTTGGGTGCAGGCGCGGCGATGGACGATGCGTACTTCTTTGAGAAGGCGGACAACATCTCGCGGGGCGTGCTGCAGAATCCCACGCTCCGGCGTCCGGCTCCGGTCTTCACGGCCGTCGACGATCGCCCCGCCGCCAAGGGAGGCAACAACGGCAACAACAAGGCGACGGGCAAGTCCACCGCCGACCATACCGCCAAGGAGAGGGACGAGGACGAGTACAACAGGAAGTTGCAGCAACGGTAGGCATACGTCGTATGTCGTGTGCGTGTGTGTGTCGTGTGCAATCGATCTAACTCGTTCGGGCGTGTCCAGTGCCTCGAAGCGTGTGCAGCACGACTACTACGCGATCGACAGCGAGTGGACGCCCGACGACGCCCCCACCACGTCCTCGTCGTCTTCCTCCTCCGCCTCTTCGGCAGCGTCGTCCGTCGCGCCGACGGCCAGCCAGCGGTCGTTCAAGTTCCGCGGGCTGTGCGAGCGGGCCTTCGACTACGCGCCGCTCTACCCGTCGGCTGCCTTCCACCACTGGAGCGCCGACGACCGCCGCACCGTCATCTCCACCCTCAGGCAGACGAGCGGCCTCACCGCCTATCTCTACGTCGTCGACGCCACCGCGGCCACCGGCGACGCCGAGCTCGCGCGCGTGGGCCAGCTGGCCGACGTGTGCGCGCGCGAGGGGGTCGAGCTGGTCTACGGCCTGAGCTTCCCGGCGGCGTTCTTCACCGGCGCCGCGCTGGAGAAGGACAAGGTGCGCGAGCAGGTCGACAAGCTGCGCGTCGTAGAGTGCATGACCGCGCTGTCGTCGGCGGCTGGCTCCGGCACCGGGGCGGTGACCCGCTTCGCGTTCTTCTTCGACGACGCGCCGGCGCCGCACCTGCCGTCGACCACGTCGCCGACGATGCTGGGGTCGGCGGGCGGCAAGACATCGCTGCTGTCGAGCCTCCACTCCTACGTGGCCAACCATCTGCTCGACGAGACGCGCAAGCGTTCAAAGCAGGCGGCCGCGCTCAAGTTTTTCCTGCTACCCCTCTTCTACGGCAAGGACGTCAAGGAGAGCCGCAGCGGCGGCGCCGGCGGCAACGGCCCCAAGCAAAATCCCTCATTCGGCACACAACAGCACAAGGTAACACCCTCGCGGACCGCACACACCACCGCACACGCAACTCCACACGCACGATCGTACACAGGTTCACGCACTGACGTGTGGTGTGTGCTGGTGGTGGCGGTGGATTGTCGATGGCGTCGTGAATGGTAGAAGGAGCAGGAGGCGGAGATGGACAGGGACGTGGTACAGTACTGGAAGGAGATGGACCGTAACACCCGGCCCGACTTCACGTTCCTCTTCTCCGGCTTCACCTCGATCGAGCCCCGAGCACCCAGGGGCAGCTCCGCGGCGCCATCAGCCGCCGCCGCCTCCGCCTCCGCCCTCGACGGTGTCTCCCTCGGCCGGCTCAGGCAGCTCGTGCAGCAGCACAAGGTGGTCCTGCTCGACACCTACCCCTCGCTCGTGCCCACCTTCAAGAGCACGAAGGTGCTGGCCAAGGCCGCGACCACCACCGCCGCCGTGTCGGCGTCAGCGTCGCTCGTGCGCTCGTTCCCGGCGATCACGCACCTGCAGGGCTACGAGGCGAGCGCACACGCGGCGGCGGCGGAGTGGGCCGACGGGCTGGCGGTGCAGGTGGCGTCGGCCCTGGTGCCGCCCCACGCCGGCCTCGTGCCGCTGCTGACGGCCTTCGACTTCATGCTGGCGCCGCACACGCACGACCCCACCATCGCGCTCAAGTCGGCCCTCCTGCGACTCCTGCAGGGTGAGGAGCGGCTCGCCGACGAGCTGCTGGGTCTCATCGACGCCACGCCCTCGGCCTCGTCGTCGCTCGCCCTCCGCCGCTTCAAGATCAAGAAGCTCGCCACGCCCACCTTCTTCCACGAGACAGCCGATCGCATGAGCTACGTGCGCAAGAGCCTGTCGTCGACCTCATCGTCATCGCCCGCAGCGACGGCGGGCAGCGGTGGCGTGGCGCTTGGGCGGCTGGGCGAGGAGCTGCGACCGTTCTTTGTGCTGCTGGACACCTTCCTCGATATGAACGCCATCAACTTCGAGCTGGAGGCCTTCTTCGAGAAGCAGAAGCAGAAGAAGCACACCGGCGCCGGCGGAGGCAAGAAGTGGGACGAGTTCACTGAGGTACGACACAATACAGCACAATACGCACCGCGCACCGCACTTGGCACAGGTCCCCTGACGCAGTTCCGCTACCAACAGTTGAAGAAGAGGCTGACGGAGGTGGAGCGTAAGCTGGATGCACTTCTTGCACCCGCATACCCACTGTCCTCACTTAAGCACAACCAACGCGACCTCAACATGGCCTACCTTGAGGGCTGACCCACCAGCCAGGACAACAAGTGGCATGTGGTGTAAGTGTTAGGTTCTGCCTATGTCACAATGAACAGCTAGCAACTGAAGAAGTAGTGAATGTGGAGCAAAGAATCTGTACCTGTGCAAGAGAAAGGAAGGAGCAAAGAAGTAGAAGAGGACTGAGGTCAACCAGGGTGGGGGTTGGAATGGTTGAACATGACAAGCTCCAGTTTGGCCTTGCTGCAGCCTCACCACTATCACCTTTATTGTCATACATATTGTCAAAGACCCTTTGGTGCTTTGTCCTCTTAATTGTCTTCCTTATCTTGCAGTCCTGTATGGCAGCCTTCAGCAGGCATTCTTGCCAATCTGCATCACATGAAGACATACCTTGTCAAAACCCATTCTCCTGCTTGTGACCTTATGACCAAACAACCTACCCCACACTGCCATAACCTACCCTGGCATGGGGGCCTTGCTAAATCATGCCATTCACCCCCATTATTCATGGTGGTGCTGAATGAAAACCTTCTGACACACCAAAACCACCCAGCCCACACAGCCAAAACCCATTCTCCTGCTTGTGACCTTATGACCATGAAACTTTTCACATTTTTTAAATAGCCTTTTAGATTATGGTATTTTAGTTATGCCATGCTTGTACAGGTGCTCATTGTTCAAAAGCCTCTCACGCCAAAAACTTTTCACTTATGGTAGCTTCATAATGAAAAAAAACCAACTGATCTCTTTGAAAAATCATGCTGGAGCACCAATGGCACATCTTGAAGACTGGCTGAATAATTAATAGAACAATTAATTGTTGGCGTTGCTACCTTGTGGGGGAGAGAAGCAAGGCAAAAAAGTAAAAAGAAGTGGGGGTGCACAGAGTGATCCAAGAGGTGGGACCCTGTGAGGAGGTGGTGGTCTTCTGCTGCCTGGGTGGTGGAGGCTGCCCGCCTTGCCCCGCTCTGGGAGTAAAGCCTCCAGTGGGCGCCTTGGCGTGCCCCAGCTGCAGCGGCCCTGTTGGTGGTCGCTTTGCCTGCGGACTGTGTCCGATGCCGGGGAGGTGGCGAAGAACCAGGAGTTGGAGTTGTGTAGTCAACTTGCTTGACGTCCACCAGCCTGTCCAGAGATACCACCACCCCATCTGCCTCGTTGGCGGGGCCAAAGTAGAAGAACGAAGAAGAGGAAGAAGAACGAAACCCAGGTTTACTGCTGCTTGGCGCTGTCGTGTCGTGTCGTGTGCGTCATCGGCAGATTCGAGGCCGAGGGTGCAGGTCCCTGCTTGGAGCAGGCGGCACCGCACGCGCAGCTCGTTGAACCAGGGCGTGGGGTTGGTGGGCACGCCCAGCGCAGCCGCGGCCGCGGCGCCACGGTCTGGGTCTGGGTGGTGACCATCAAGGCCGGGGGAACAGCAGCTCCTGGTGGGACAGGACCACCGGCACCACTTAAGTGTCATCTGGGCAAGCACCCCTCGACTCCTGCAACTTCAATTGACCTCGAGCTCGAAGCAGCGGCGGTGACAGTCGACAAGGATGACACAGAGAGTGAAGAGGAGGAGGATCGAGGTTGAGGTACGACACTTTGGCACTTATTGATATCAAGGGCATATCACTAACATGAGTGACACAACGACGGCCAGTGGTACAACGACGGTGATGAGCGGCAGAGGACGAGAGGCGCAGGGTAACGACGACAACGATGACGACGAGGGTGAGCTGCACGACGACTGCGACGATGAGGGCGAGCGGCACGACGATGGGGGCGAGCAGAACAGCGATGAGGGCAGAATGAATAGAATCGGATGGGAGCCTTTTGTACAGGTGCATTACATCATGCAGTGTGCACCAAAACAAGAGGAGGACGCGAGCGTGACAAGGCGCTGTTGTGCCGAACAAGTTATGGCAGATTTGGCCGAACTCTTCCCAGCCGGCCTACATCCTTCATACTTGGGCGCCTTGCCAAGGGCGCGCAGTGGGCGGAAAGGGGCCAAGTTGCCTTGGGAGGTACCTCTTATTTTTCGCCTATCGTTTTGGCAGTGGATTGCAAGAGACGATGATGACCTCGATCAGAAAACGGCAAAGCTTTGATGGATCAGAGCAACATGTGGCCAAGGCTTAGCAGTCCTGACGCCAGCGTCGAGGCTCCGCTGAGGGAGGAGCTAGAGCCCGAGGCCGGCGTGAAGACACGAGCGGTCGGGAAGTAGTGGGCAGTGCCGTCACCGCCAAACAGGACCACCTGGTCAAAGTACACATGCGCGACGTTGCTGCTGGTGAAGTAGAAGTAGGCCTTGTCCTACATCGGTACTCTCGTGAGTGAAGCAATCATCAAGAATTGGTGGAGGGATGGCAATCAGAGCGAACCATGTAGCTGGGGATGTCTGGGTAGTCGGCAAAGTTGACGGTCACCTGCTTCCATGCTGTGGTGGCATTGAAGGCCACCTGTTTGCCCAACCAAACAACTCATTCATCAGTCAGAATTGCACTCCACGTTGTGCCTACATGTGAACAAGACTGTACCTTGGTCTTCTGCGATCCCACCTGAAGCGCGAGCCCACTCACAGCGGTGTCGCCGCGCACGTAGAAGCTCACACCTAATAGACACAATCAGTGTATTGCCACCATCAATACAAAAGACAAGGCGAAAGAGGATCTAGTTACCGGCGAAGTCGGCCTTCATGTAGTGGTACACGGAGCCGATGATCATGCCGCCGTTCTTGGAATAGGCTACACTAATACAGCGAGACCCCTGTGCACAGTCTGTTTCGCGAGGTTCAGCGCAAGTTTGGCAGTTGGAATCGAAAGGAGGAGAGGTGAGGGGAGGTACTGGAGGAATAGTCGGAGACCACTGTGGCGCTGTAGCTGGAAATGAGCATCCAAACTCGGGGTACCCCCAGGTTGGCCTGGAAGTCGTCGCTGTAGATCGTCTTGGGCAGGGAAGGCGGCCTGGAAGTGGCAGTGAGACATCAGAACCACGTTACACCCCAGACGCACAACAAAACGTACTTGCAATCCCCGTCGTTTGCATGGCTGTTGCTCGCAGGCGCCTGGAATTGGCTGCCGAAGTCGAACACTTTACCCCCGGTCCCGGCAATGGCGGCGATGGTCTGGCCGGCCGACCCAATCGTTTTGCTTAGCGTCTGCCCGTCGAAGGAGGTGATCGTCATCGTGAACTGTAGTGATGGCACCGGAAAGCAAGAAGGAGTGAGCACAGTGTGTGTTAGTTTGAGTGGCAGCAAGGTTGTCGTACGGGCACGCCGATGTCCTGTCCATTGTCCCAAGCGAAGGCGTTCTGGGCGGCCTGCTTGCGCGGCACGGCTACCGGGGAAGTGTGAAGGCTGCTCGTGACAGTCATACTCTTGATACCCACTGCACATCCCAAAGTATGGGTCCTATCAGCCCTCCACTTGTCGTACACGAGGAAATGGGACCAATAGTACCGACGTGGTCCCAGAAGTGGATCTCCCAGTAGTAGTTGTTGGCTCCCGACGACTGCCACTGCGCCTTGATGTTGCCCTCAACCTGATGAGTTGCAAGCCAATAATGTGTCAGCCTCGGTCGTGCGCTAGGGCGAGGGGGGCGGCAAGTACAAAAGCTCCACCGTGGCGGTCGTCCTTCTGCGGGCAGGTGACCTGGCGATAGGTGACGCCCACGTTGCCCATGCCGGCCCCGTCGGTGATGTCCTCCCAAACCGAGTTGCCGCTACGCAGCAGGTTGAGGTCGGTCCCATCGGCCGACCCCACGTCGGCGACGATGATGTTTCGCGCTCCGTTGGCTCCATAGACTGAACGCGATATGTCCGGGGTAAGAAGACCCCCCCATGCGCATTAAGGCACTGGCTAATCGAACCTTCATAGCAAACGCCGCAGCCGCTGGCGCGCCCGTCGGAGAAGTAATAGTAGAGGGCTTCAGACACGGCCGCAGCGTTGCCCAGCCGGGTGTACTTGATTGGGTTGAGACCACATGTGCCGCCCTTGGCCGGATTCCACATGTACGAGTCGTTGTAGTGCGTCGCCGCTCCCGACTGGACAAGTCGCACGCCGTACCTTGAATCATGCGTCCGAGAATGAAGCAAAATGAAAGCGAAGAGGGGTTCTACGAACGATGCATGGCCCGAGAGGAACGCCGCGGTAGGCCGAGCGAGCTTCTACCGAGGAGACGAGAGAAAGGACGGCGAGCAGGACGAAGGCTGCCTGCAAGAGTACGGTCGGGTGGTTGGGCATGGTCGGAGGTGAAGTGGAAGAGCGAAGTGTCGGATCGCGGTGGTAGAGGCTCACGCAGTGCCTCACGAAAGGCCATTGGGTGGTTGAATTAATTACCTCATATCTTAAGGCAGTTGCCTTAATGCATTAAGCCCACCTGTTGCGACCAATTAGCGACAACCAACATCATTTTCTCCTTTTCTCGTCAAAAATTTATGTACGTGTTGCTGTGGTGGAGTTGAGCCACACCGACGGGTGGGATCAAGTGCGATCCGCTGCACGCTGGGCTCCACCACCCTCTTCGTCACCGGCACCGACGAGCACAGAGGTGTCGAACTGAAGGAACATGGTGGTGTTCCGCGCCTTGCCTGCCATGCGCGCCAGCAACTGCTTTGCTTCCGTTGGCACGGGCTCCGACGACACCCTGTGGTTCGCCATGGGCACCGAAAACCATCAGCCAAGCCGCCAGGCACGGACCGCACGCAACGAGGAAGAAGAGGGGCGGGGGCGGGGG
>CACVKS010000287.1:0-32322 GCA_902749335.1 Acanthamoeba triangularis
ACGACACACACAGCACACACGCAACGATAGAGCATTTAATCTCGAGTGGTTTCATGGGTTCTTCAGTCTGCGGTGGCGTGTTTGCACAGCAACGCCAAGTTTCTGTTCCTGTTCAACGAGACCATCAACCCGGAAACGGGCCAGGCAGCGGTCACCCGCATCCTCCTCGGTAGCCTTTTCTCGCAAGCGCTGCTCACCTCTCATAAGAGAGTCACCCCCCTGGCGCGCACCGCACGCACCCCCGCCGTCACCGGCCACTGGCTGACACACCAACAGGCAACAACGCGGCCAATGAGGTGCTGTTCCACCTGGACGCCGTCGAGTTCCGGGGGCAGCAGGAGGTGGTGCGCGTGGTGATGTTCATGAAGCAGACCCGCAACCTGCACGTCTTCCACATGCCCGACCTGCTCAAGCCGCCCGTTCACCGTGTCATCCCCTTGGCCGGCGTACGGTCCTTCCTCCGTTCATTGCCTTTCCCCTCTTTTCCTTTTGGTTGCTAATAGTATGTCTGTATCCAATAGCAGGTGGGCATGGATCCGCGAGAGCTCAAGGTGTCGGGCCACGTCGTTGCGCTGCTGGGATTCACCAAAACTGTACATTTCCACACACCAGGCTTGCGTGATTGTCGCGGTGGTGAATTGCGAAATCCCTCGTCTGACCTCTGGTGGTTGTCCGCTCTGCCTATACAGTACGTGGTGAACCTGAACAATGAGGGCTTCTTTCAAGTCATCCAATCGACGCTTGACTACACCAGTCCCAGGTCAGTTTCATCAAATAAGAATAGTCTTTTGCATGTCGACGCTTTCTTACATTCATCAACCCACCACCATCTCTTCCCGACGGCAATAGCCTTACGTCGGCGTTCGAAGGCGGCAAGCTCTTGGAGATGACGCGGAACGGCTTGATCGGTACGACCTCCTTTCACCCATTTCCAACACTACATAACAAGATCATGTATATATCTAAATACCTTTCTATATTTCTATACAGTAATGCATAGCACCAGGAGGACGGAGCTGGTGCTGCGCGTGGACGACTTCTCGGTATCCCAGCCGCCAGCCGAGCCCGCCGTGGCGACGCCTGATCTGCGTTTGCACACCAAGTACTCGATGGTCCGCTTCTACAAGTGTACGGCGCCCTCGCATTCGCTCCACTTGCCCGATGCGCTCGTACACTGACGCCGCTGCAGCTCGTTTGCTATTGCTTACCGAGGACGGCGTCGTTCGGTTGGTCGACTGCGCGCCATCGAACACGGCCGTCACGCGCCAAATCGAGCGCTTCCAACAGAGACTCCAGCGCGCGCCCACACGAGGTTACAATTTCTCTTCTTCGCCTTGTTGCCACTTGCAGCCAACATCCTCGTGACTTGCGTCGCGGGCATCGTGTGTTGCGTGGTGTGTTGTGTGTCGCGTGTGTCGTGTCGAATGCTGCGTGGCGCAGGCATCGGCGCGTTGATTGTGTTGGAGAGTGCCCAGGCGAGGGACGACTGCACGCTCTTCCTGGTCGACCTGCTGCGCAAGGCCGAGCGCAAAGTCAACGAACTGGAAAAGAGCCTGGTGGTGGTGTCCTCCAACAAGGAGGCACTGGCCGCAGCACGCAGATCCCTGCATGTCATCGTCTCCGAAGGTATAAGCGCCCGTGGTGCCTACCTGGTATGAGCATGGTATCAACATTTATAAATATTATATATTTAGTGATCGAGACAGCGGACAGGGCGCTGGCCTACATTAACTACCAGGTCACGCTCAACACCGTCCACGACCTCTACCGGTTCGCCCTCCACTCTGTGTCTCTTCATTCTTGTATTAGGCTAAGTGTAAGAGTTTTATCTTTTGTTTTCTTTGTTTTTTGGCAGCAAGCTGAAGGCGCTACTGGAGGCCGACCAGGCCATCACGGCAATGTGCGACCAAGCGCGCGAGATCGATGCGGCGCTGCCGTCTGAGTGTACGCGCAGCTCACAGTCGGCTTCCTCTGGCACTCACCACCAACCACCATAATCCTCCACCACATAGATGAAGGTGATGACGAAGAAGAAGAAGAAGAGGAAGAAGGGCACAGAGGGATCTTGCGAACCATCCGACAGTCGAACAGGATCGATGAAATGTGGGGCGCCGGCGAGCGCATCATCGCGCTCAGTCGCGCCGTGAAGGAAAAGCTCACTCAGTTCTCGACAGCTACCAATTCGTCAATCCTCGGTAAGGCCTCATCTCCATCGAACCAAGTGGTGGAGCACTGTGCTCACAAGCGTTCTGTTCGAACATCAGAGGTGCAGTGCTGCGACCTGGTCGAGCTGGTCGCTGAACTGGAGCAGCGCATCACGGCGCGGCTCGAGACGGCGCTGCTGGATTTCATCGGCGATCAGGCCCGGTGGAGCGCGCAGCACCCGCAGCACGAGTGGGCCGACGCGACCGCCACCTGCGCCCAATCGCTGGGCAGCATCCTCCAGCGCCAGCTTCGCAACGCTCAAAAGCATTCCGTACTTGACACCGCGACACGACCAACGACACGGCACACGACACGACACGCGACACGACACGCGACACGACACGCAACAAGACACAAGGCAGCAGTTATCTGATGACGATGGGCAGTCGTGGTTAGGTCGCGCACACGTGGAGGTTGCTCTCAAGCAAGCCGAGGACACTATGCGAGCCGAGCTGGTCGCCTACCAGCGCAAGCAGCTGTGCCTCAAGATCGCCTACGACCCCGCTCTGCTCGACTCGCTCGAGGTAACGCACGACAAGCTGGTCGAGCTCAAGAACTACCACAACCTCCAGGACACCTACCGCGGGTACCAACCAACCAACCAATCAACCACTCGCGCAACACCACACATAAGCGAACGAATAGTGATAGTGGATATAAATTCGACCAATACGACTGCAGACTCCAGCAGTCGGACATGGCGATCCTGGAGAAGGTGATCCAGGAGATCAGTACGCGCTTGGAGCAGCACATCGCGCTGCGCAGCGTCCAGTGCTGGCAGCAGATCTCACGCAACCCCGCCTTCTCTTCGGCCGAACAGTACGCTACGCCCACCAATGCGATGTCGACATGATTAAAATTGATAATTGGGCGGGTTTAGGGTGAGGACCTTGGCCGAGACATTGCTCGCGTCCGTCAACCGCTGCAAAGACGTTCTGCCTCGACAACCGAGCCACTACGAGATGTACGAGCACTTCCCAACAGCGAAGCCCTTAAGTTTTTACTAAGCTCATGAGTTTTTCGTGCCTTGAAACGGCCTTGTGTCGCGTGTTGGTGCCGGCCAGACTCATTGCGGCGGCTCGCGGAACGGAAGAGTGGGTATTGGCGATGAGCGAGGTGCCTCAGAGTGTCTACGAGGTGGAGACCAACCTGCAGCGCGGCCAGGAACTCGAGAGGCAGCTGACGAACGTCGTCTCCTACCGTAACCACATATCCTTTCACCGCTCGGATCACGTTCACTCAGATGATTCACAGAACACATACCCACACACTCACACAGGCGAGATGCCAACCTGGAAGCGACTGGCGGCCACAAAGGAGGCGCTGGCCAACAGCCTGGCCCAGGCGCGGCGGCACGAACTGGAGATAATCCACCAGGAGTTGGAGTACATCGACGAGTGGCTCGACCAGCAGCGCCGGCGGCTGGACGCCCTGATCTTCGACGGCAAGCTTCGCCAGCCTGAGGCCGAGGCCGAGGCCGAGCTCCCACAGTCCAGGGAGCGACCGGAGGCTCACGATGGCGCGGCGTCTGCGATGGTGGAAGAGGCGATCGAGGCGACCCTCGACCAAATCCGCGTGCAGATCCGCCACTTGACCAACCACAAAGCCAGATCGCTGGTACGCCCTCCATAGCCCTGCGTTTGAGTGGTTGATGACAACGGCAATGGAAACGACGATGACGTTCTTATGGTGGTACAGGCGTGGTTTAAGCTCGAGGAGAAACACTTGAAGAAGATGGACGATGTGGTCAACCGCCTGAAGCAAACCGTGACAGACGTCCGCACGCAGACCTGGATCGCCCACATAGTACACACTCTCCTCTACTGCACACCACCACCGCTCATATCCCCATCAAACAACAGGAACGCGCTCATGAAGTGGTTGCGGCGCTGCCACTCGAAGACCTGCTGGACCATTACGCACGCTTCACGAGCGTCCGCTGTAGCACGGACGAGCCGAACTGGCTGGCGGGCGACCTACAGCGTCGCCTGGACAACTTCGCCAACGGCGAGCTCAGGTCGCTCATCGCCGACAAGTTCGAGGCCGCCGTGATCGACCAGCTCGACCGATTCGCCGCAGCTGCCGACGCCCTCGACAGCTTCCAGGACTCTCACGCAAACCGCGACGCGGAGGCCACCCGTAAGACCAAGAACGAAGTTAAGGCTGAGCTGCTCCAGCTGGTGAGCGCGTACGAGAACTTGCTGAAGCACATCGGGCTGCGCGAAAGCTCCCAAGACCTGGTGGAACTGGTCCAGCTGGTACGTCGTCGCCCTCACCCAGGGGTGGGTTGCTTCATTCAAAGTTTGGTTGCTTCGTGCACCACTGGACCGGCCTGATGAACTGCCTGCAGACGTTGCGGAGTGATACGCTGATGAGCGGAGCCAAGCCTCGGCTCAGGCGGCTCTTGGAGCTGGTCGACCAGCTGGACCACACGCCTCCCCTTGACTGGTTCGTGTTTAGTTTTGTTTTTTATTTGTTTTAATTTTTTTTTTGTTTTTGCAAATCTTTATTTCAAGTTTTTTTTAATAATAATAATAATAATATTATTGTTTTGTGATGGCACAGGCTGCGCTTATTGTCTCAGGATTGCGAGAAGAACACGGCCAAGCTGCGTGAGCTCACCCATCTGGGCCCATTGGCCATCGTGACGCGCATTGAGACCTTTGCGCAGCTTGTCGATCAGACCACCAAGGAGCTCCAAGAGCAGGCCTTGGCCCAGTACACCAGCGAGCTCGAGGCAGTCGCCAGCTGGGTCGCAGAGCACAGCGCAAAAGACAGAGTCCCCGCCGAACCCAAGGTGCGTCTTGTGTGTGTGTGTGTGTGTGTGTGTGTGTGTGTGTGTGTGTGTGTGTGTGTGTGTGTGTGTGTGTGTGTGTGTGTGTGTGTGTGTGTGTGTGTGTGTGTGTGTGTGTGTGTGTGTGTGTGTGTGTGTGTGTGTGTGTGTGTGTGTGTGTGTGTGTGTGTGTGTGTGTNGAGCACAGCGCAAAAGACAGAGTCCCCGCCGAACCCAAGGTGCGTCTTGTGTGTGTGTGTGTGTGTGTGTGTGTGTGCGTGCGTGCTTGCGCGTGCGTGTATGTGTGTGTGCGTGTGTGTGGTGCAGCTGACGCTTGGGCGTGGCGGTCGATACAGGCGGATTTGCAGAGTGCGTACCATCAGCTGGCGAGACTACGTGACTGCTCGGCCAAACGCAAGCTCTACGGCCTGGTACGCGCGTAGAGGGCTCCTCTTCTTTCTTTTGGTTTGGTTTTGCCTCACAACTGTTGGTGTGCGACAGCCGCGGCCAAGCAGCAGTGTCGACCTGCAGCTCCAGGTGCCGCAGCTGACCCGGCAGTATTTCCTGGCCTACCTCGCAGTTCTCGAGGCCAAGTATGCGACACCCCTCACCCCCACCCCCACCATTTCGTTGGTTGGTGATATATATCTCCCTATTTGTTTGTGGTGGTAGGGCCATGGCTGCGCCAACGCGCTACGCCATCGAACGGCTTAGCCTCGAGCGACTCAAGAATCGCCACGATCTTTACAACACCAACTGCTCGTACGGACTCGCCTCGCAATGCACGCAAGTCCACAAAACAAAGCGACCTCGCGGGACTTACTGTTTCCTCCTGTTTTGTGTGCGGCAGGCTTTCGTGTCAGAAAGAAGTGGACGACCTCCGAAGGCGAATGCAGGCGATAATCGACCATCGGATGGGCGTATCAAGAGTCGGTACTGTGGTACGCCCCCCCTCCCTCACGGCCCAATCACCGTTGTGCTCACGATTATACAGCCCGTTCACGCAGTGGAAATGCTGCAGCAGCCTGAGCTGTTCGACTTGAGCGACTTTGCCAGGTACGTAGTTGTCACGCCTACAGCCGGAAACGAGATGAGTTGAGTGCCTTGATTGATTGATTGATTGCAACGCACCAACGCCACGCAGGCTCTATCACGAAATCTCGAGGCTGATCGATTACAAGAAGCAGCCCCTGGACGAAGCGACCACCGCACACTTGATGTTGCTCCAGGTAAGGCCTGCACATTTCCCGCTAATTTTGCCTGCGTCGTTTCCCGCGAGCGTGCGGGGCTGATCCATCGACGATGTGCCCGCAGGAACGGCTGAACGCCTGGACGCTGGTGGCCTATGACACAGTGCTCACCGCAGACATCTTGAGCGCAGAGAACTATAACTGCGACGAGGCGACTCTTCCCTCCGGGGTGCGTCCCTCAGGACTGATCAGCACCAAAAGCGATCACATCTTATCTTGTCTCACGGATTACGCGACGCACCACACCACAGCTGCCCGACATTGAGGCTGCGGTGCTGAAGATCACCTATTGGTATAGGGCAGGCCGCAACCACATGCCAAACGCGAGTACGCACAGATACACCCCGCACGTGGTCATCAGTTATCAGTTGGCTCCAATCGCACCAATGACCTGACACGACATAACAGTGACCGTTGACGAGCAGATCGAGCGCCTGGGGGATTTGCGCGCCAAGCTGGGTACGTCAGCGCACACGACACAAACGACACACGCAAAGGCGCCACCCACAACTGATTCGCGAGTGACTACAGAGGAGTACTGTCACGAGGACGACTACTTGCACCTGGCAGATACCATACACGACCTGGAACGCAAGCTGTGCGGGTGGGTCGAAAGCGAGCACGACACCATCAACGACATTCTGGATATCTTCGACGATGACGATGACGTGGAACTCGACGCCAATCCCGATGACGGTGGTGATGACACCGAGGAGATCGCGGACGACGACGATGACGACGAAGGAGGGGAGGCCACCCAATAGGACGACGATCAGGAATACGACGATGGGGAGGATCTCGAAGGCTCCGATTCAGACATGTGAAAGATGACTGTCATCTTTCTCAAATGACTGACCAAAGCTGTTCTGACCGTCTGATCGTCCGCCGAAGTTGCCCAATCTTCATTTTCTTCAGAGTCGTTTTCTGGGAAAGGGAAAAGGAAAAGGTAAAGGAAAAGGAAAGACAAAGAAAAAGAAACTGCCCACGTCACGTCTGTGATGTTCTGCCGAACGCCACGTCTGCCACAGCCCAGGATGCAATTTCTAGCACTTCGTCCGCGACTGCTCTCGGTTGTGCCGCCACGTGAGGAGAGATATGCTCCAGCGGAAAGCGCCAACGAAGGCTACTACCCCCAGCGATCTTGAACTGCACGCGAAATCAACAAAGAAGAGTAAATCAAACAAAACAGCTAAACCACAAACCGGTTGCCATCGATTCGTGCCGCTCTGGCTTCTTGCTCTGTTCATCATTGCCGCTACTTACTCGCACCACACAGCTCTCAACTACCGCATGGAGGTAAATGCTCTCTATGATTATTTTAAAAAAATTCTTTTAATAAACGACGCGTGTAGGGCGAAGTACTGGCCCAGCTTCGACGAGTGCAGCGCGGTCTGCATCGCGACGAGGCACTCGGGGATGATCTGGAGTGGCGAGGACCTCCGACCAACCTCACCGTCATGAGCTACAACCTGCGCGCGAGCCACATCGACAAGGAGGTCAACACGTGGTGGCACCACAGGCGCGAGGTTCTGGCCGGCACCGTGCTCAAGTACCAGCCCGCCGTCATCGGCACCCAGGAGGGCCTTCGCGACCAACTGCTGGACCTCCTGTCCCTCCTGCCTCCGTCGTGGCGCCTCTTTGGCTGCAGCCGCACCGGCGAGTACGTGTGACCAGTCTGGCCTGAGCTTAGGTAGCCGTGACTTACGTCCTTCCACAACCTCTGTTCTCAACACCAACAGGACAGCAGACGACGAGCATTCAGCGCTCATCTACAACGCGGACGAAGTGGAATTCAGAAAAGGTACTGTCGTCGAGCATTGACTTTGGCTAATGATGATGATGATAATGGTGGTGGGTGGTGGTGGTGGATTGCTTGGTAACCGTGGTCATGTGTGAAGCACAGGTGGCGACTTCTGGCTCTCGCCGACGCCAGACGTGCCGGGCAGCAGCGCCTGGGGATCCCGCTTCCCTCGCATGGCCACATGGGCGGTACGTGGCATTGCTCGGCCTCTCCCATGGGACTCGTCGCCCGCGTGTGCACTTACGCCACTCGATCGATTGCACCCCAGAAATTCAAGCACCTTTCAACCGGGCACCTGTTCTACGTGGTGAACACGCACATGGACCATGTCTCTGAGAAGGCTCGTGTCGAGGGTACCACGTTCTACCTGACCAATGCACTGTCTGTAACCTGGGAAGATGGGAGATATGTAAACTCAGGAGACCGTCACATCACAGGTGCAAAGGTACTGCTCAAGACCGTCAAAAAGCTGCGACGGAAGAACAGAGCGGTGATCGTCACGGGCGACTTCAACGCCGCTCCTGGTCAAGGATCATATGAGGTCCTACGCGATGGTACGGCTGGCGCATGAGTTGAGTTGTCACGCGACGGGGAGATGGGGATTGATGACGACGATGATGGCTAACTCAGCGGGCGGTGTGCTGCCCGAATGCCTCTAGGAGGTTTCGAGGACGCTTGGAGCAAGTGTAACGAGATGGACACCATCCTGCATCGAACACACACCACCTTCCACAACTACATGGGCACCAAGCTTGAGACGTGGTACTGCAACATGGCCCTCTACGCAGGTACAGCACGAATCCCTCTTCTTTTTCTTCTTTCGCTTCAGCAGTACCCACATGGCGGCTATGCGTGCTCTCTACTGGGCAGGCTTTCGCTGGCACGCTGGTCGGTTCCCGCACTTCGGCCGGTACCACATCGACTGGATCCTGTACATGAACGACCAACCACGCGAGAACAGCGACCGACTCAGATCGATTGCTGATCGCTGCCGAGCCGAGGGAAAGAAGGCGGAGACGAGCGACGATCAGGAAGACACTGTGGCAGCCGCGATCGTCGTCGACTGCGACGTCGAGGGCAGGCTCCGCCCCGAAGGCGCGGAGGAGCAGCCGCCCGCCACCACCGTCGAGCCCCTGTGCGCCATGGTGTGTACGGACGCCACCGCCGAGGGCCAGTACCCCTCCGACCACTACGCCCTCCTCGCCGTGTTCCGTCTCGCGTACCACCCGGCGGCCAAGTTCCTGCCTGGCGTGAGGCTGGAGGCCTACGATGATGAAGAAGAGGAGCCAGCAATGACACGGAGCTCAGACCAGGTCGGCGAACGAGACGATGATAATGGCGACGAAGCTGAAGAGGTCACGATCGCCGAGCTCCAGCACGATGACGTCAGCCAACGGGTGGACTGAGGACGTGGCCGCGGAACAAGGAAAAAGTAAAAGAATAAATAAAAAAAATTAAAAATAGATCACACAAGAGATGGAGGCGAGCAGCAGCACGTCAGACAAGTCGCTGGAGCGGCTCCTCAACGAAGGCAAGCGCTACGCAGACAAGGCCAAATGCCGCCAGACCTCGGTGCACACAAATCACCACTACGCTCGATCGAGTAGAAGTAGATGCACCATGTGCAGACTAATCCTTACTATGCCACAACTTCAATAGGGCTTCGAGGCGGATTGTGTGGAAGGCGACCCGTACCATTGGCACGTACGTGCTCAACCCAATCTCGGCACCGCTTGCATCTCCCATCTTTTCTCTTTGCTGACGTGGCATGTGGGTGCAGGTCAAGATCTACGACTTCTTCGGCGAGAGCATGGTGGCCAAAGACCTGGCAGACCTCAAAGAACAGCACGGTGTAGTACGTCTTCTCTCTTTCACCAACCCACGCCATACTGACACACCCGCAGGATCACATCTTGGTGTCCTTCCAGTTCACGACTGAGTACCCGCTCAAGCCTCCCACCGTTCGCATCTTGTACCCTCGACTTGCGCCGAGGAGCACTGGCGGCGTCGTGACCACCGGCGGGACGGTGCAGCTCGCCCTCTTCACCTACCAGGAGTGGAGCCCTAGTGCGTGGTCCCCCTTTGCGCTCCACACGCTGTTCGATGAGGTGCTCGTGTGCGTTGGCTGACGTGTGCCGCGCGTAAACGCGCCCGTGTTCGTTGCAAGTCAATACGATGGCGTCTATCGTCACGCACCTCAAGAACAAGCTCGTCGAGGCAAACGCCCGTATCTACGTGACCAACCCGTTGCCCTACACCGACGAAGAAGTCGCCTCCGCGACGACCGGGTAACACACAACACACACATATAACACGCAAGCCACACAACACACACAACTTATAATTCAAGGCAACTTACTGAAGTGGGTGGTGGTGTTGTTGAGCAGCTTCTACACCACATACGCTTGTAACACGCCGGCGTTCATTGGACGCCCGGAACTCAACTACGGTGGCAAGAGTACGCCCACGCATCATCCAAATTCTTGGGAGCAACCACTAACAGCGATGGACCGGCGTCGACGGTGTGTGTCTCGTGTGTGCCGTGTACCTCGTATGTGTAGTCCTGCTGCCCGCGTCGGCGCTCCAGGAGATCGTGAGCAAGGACGTGGCGGGCAAGCAGTTCCTCTCCGACTCCCCGCTCGTGTTCGAGCTCTCTAACCCGGCCAACGGCAAGAAGACCTACGCCGGTGCGCAACCGTTCTGCAGTGTGGCATGATGCGTGTGCGGTGTTTCTTACTCACTTTCCCCCCATTAGGTGTGATGGAGTTTCTGGCGGATGAGGGCCATGCCAATGCACCATTCTGGCTCATGCAACATCTCGAGCTCGCTGAGGTTGAACCTTCACTTCCCCTCACCATTACCAAACGCAAAGAAGAAGTGGTAGTTGTGGAAGATGAAGGCTGACAGGACCTTGCTTTTCTTCGTTCTAGGGAGATGACGTGAACGTGCGCTTGGTCACGCTGCCCAAGGGTACCTTCGTCAAGTTCAAGGCCCACGATTCCCACTTCTTCGTGCGCTACCCCGATCCCAAACCCATGTACGCCCACCCAATGGCGCTTTGCGTCTTCTTTGTGTGGTGTGTGTGTGTGGTAGCATTCCAGTTGTGGCCTTGAACCCAACGGGCACCATTGATTTCACACGGTGTGCCCTTTTTAGTTTCGAGACGGTGCTGCGCAACTTTGCCGCGCTGAGTCAAGGCGATCACATCGACATCACTTTTGACGCCACCACCTACCACTTCGAGGTAACGCGCGACACACATAACACACACACACACGCACGCAAATTGGGATATTGACGGACAGGCGGCGATGACAAGGTGCTGGAGACGCAGCCGCACACGGCAATCGATATCAACAACGTGGACATCGAGGTCGAGTTCCAGCGGACGCTGACCGAGGAGGAGCAACTGCGCGAGATCGCACGAATCAAGCGGGAGCGCGAGGCCGCAGAAAACGGCGGCGCAGCCGGCGACAAGGACAAGGGGAAGGAGAAAGAGCAACTCGGTCGGAGATTGGACGAAGAGACCGAAGACGCGGCACCTCAAGCCGACACCACCCTCTGCAAGAACTGGTACCCGCTACCCATGATCCATGCAAAGGGAACTTCCCGCCTAGCGGAGTGACTGACGCGATGACTGTCGACACTGCACAGCCAACGAAGAGTGCCGACTGCCGCGTTTACCATGCACTCGGCCTTCTGTGAGGTGCCTTTTGACACGACACGCACGACACGGCGCGCACCACATAGGCCGCTGACCGCTTGTTTTGATGTGCGCACCACCACCTGCAGCGTAACAACGTGTGTTGCATGAAATGCGGCCGAGCGGTCAAGGTGTCGGAGAAAGAGAAGCACGACCAGGAGTTTCATGCACAGGTACGGCTGAATGCTTGTCCGTCGGTTCAAAACAAGGGCTCTGAGACTGACCGACCGTGCCGTGACGTGCGCCATCAGGTCGAGTGCGGCGAGTGCGGGGCCACGGTGGAGCTGACCGAGCTCGGCGCTCATCTCGAAAAGTACGCAGTCCAGTCAAACCTCGCTGATCATTGGAGTCTCACGGCCACGGCCCCCGATCTTCAGTTATTGTCCGCAGCGAAGCGTGCCCTGCCACTACTGTGGCCTGATGATCAAGGCCACCCAGCTCGACGAACACCAGGTACTGGCCACCACACGCCCGCCCACCAGATAGCATCCGTCTCCTTGTCGCACACTCATATACACTTCCCCCCCCCCCTTGTGCGCTCGATCCCCACACAGGAGTACTGTGGGACCCGCACGGAGGAGTGCGAAAAGTGTCGACGCTGCATCATGTACAAAGGTTCGCTCCCCGTCCCACATCGTCCGTTGGAGGGGCGAAATTGCCTGAAGGTGACCCACCGCCTACGCCTGACCTCTTGTGCGAGCAGATCTGCCGCAGCACATAGGGACCGATTGCGGGTATCCGCCGGCGCCGCAGCCTGTCCGACCCGGCAACGCCCTCCTCTCCTACCTAGGCCTCGGCGGCTGGGGCAAGTGAGCGCCCAGTTCGTATTAAAACATCGATCACCCTGCTCTATTACAGAGTTTCCTRGCGTGCAGCCTTCAGCCTCTTCTGCAGTTGCTTCGTCCTGTTCCTCTTCCGCACAGTGAGCACTACCACGCCCACCACGATGACCGCCACGACGAAGACCACCGCCAGCGGCACGGCGATCGACACCGCGATTATCCACGCCTTGTCATCACTCGTGCCCGATGACGACGAGCCGTCCTTGTCCCTGCGCCCCACCAGCACTCCCAGATCTGGCCCACACCCACCACGACCGCGGTCAACCAAAGCGGACCCATCGCGGGGGAGCCCAAGCTTGAGCGAGAGAGTTACCGGGATCGTAGGACATGTTGGCGGCGAAGTGGCCGAACGACAGCACCAGGCTCGATGACTCCACGTCGGCGTCGAACTCCACCGGCGCCCTGCCGACCCCGCTGGGTCCTTGTAGAACGCCGTCGAGCTCGACCACCGACACGAAGCGCACCTCGGTGGTGAGCGCGCGCTTGCCGTCCGAACTGCGCTGTCCGTTCAGAATCAGCCTTGTCAGCCCCGGCGCCTCCTGGCGTTTGGTCGCCACCGGCCCGTCCAAGGGCGGAGGCGTAGGCGACGGATAGGTGACGTTGGTGAACGACGGGCTCACGGCCAGGCGCACTTCGAGCCTGCTTGAGTTGCCCGTGGCGGAGAGCCAGGGCCACGACGAGACGCGGATGGCGAACTTGGTGAGGGCCGGCAGCACGGTGAAGGAGGCCAGGTCGCCGATGGACACGTTGGTGGCCTCGTCGAACAGGAACACCTCCATCTCCACCATGCACTGCCGCTCTGCGTTGGCTTGCGAAGTTCCGTCGTCCACCACAACCAGCGACCTGAGCACGAACGCTTGCGATGCGCCCACGCTGTTGTTTGCCATCACCGACCACCCAGCTGCGCCCCCGCCAATACAATTGATTGCGGGTTGTGGTAAGTGCTTACTACTACTTCACCACCATCGGGGTTGCCCGGAGGTCGCACCAAAGAGCACTTGGCCAGTCTGGAGGCGGGTGCCGTTGTCGGCCACTTCGTTGATGGAGGCGAGACCCAGCCCGACAGTGGCCTCGTCGACCACCACGAACTGGTCGGGATTMWGCTCGGACTTRGCCTTGGGCACGACCTKAAGCGCAGAATCGRTGGTGTCGAAGCGCAGCASCGGTTGCTCCGATGCCGAAATGGACGAYGAGAACGGCAMAGTCCGTACGCACTCGCCTGAGCCCAACAAAGACAATGTGAACCACCATGAAGAACTGAACTGGTTCGTTGACAGCAAAGTGGACGTGCATGGAGTAGTACCGAGAGAGAATTCCTCCGGTGGGGAGACGGACAAGTTGCCCTTTTGCGCATTCCACAACGGGTGGTCATTGCAGTTGAAGGCTGTGTTGTGTGCGCACCGATCACCCACCCAGGGCCACAAAAAACAATCAGACAACAATGACACTAATCTCAAAAGAAAATGGAGGCGCGGCGCACCACTCGTCGTGCTGGGCGTGCCCAGAGAGATTGCAACATCAGCGTTCTGGTTCCAGAATGAATTGGTTCCGTCGAACTCCAAACCTACCGCCACCGCCACACGAAAGTCAGTAATCGGGACTGCGAAACCTACCTGTGACTACGCACCGACGTAGGGACGATCGGCACTCGACAGTGGTGACGTCACGTGCAGCTTGACAGAGGCGTCTTGCTGCCACAGGTTCTTAAAGCCGTAACCAGGCGCTATATCACCCACATGTATCGCTTGTTTTGTTTTGTTGTGTTTTTTTTTTTTTTTTTTTTTTTTTAGCCACTATCAGCATACCAACGCCTTGAGCGAGAGTCAGCGGAAGACGAAAAAGAAGGAGTACCGCTTCGCAGGCTGGCCACCACGTCAAGAGCGGCGCTCTGCTTCCAGACTCCGCCCACAACCATCACCGCTGGGTAGTGATGGGCTCATCAGCATCGACAGAGAGAGAACACAGTTTGACGGTCCGCAGGTTGTTTCAAGAAGGGATCGTGTCGTACCAGCGGTAAGTGGAGTGGGTGGTTCGTTGGCAATCACCGAGAGCTGCGCCGGGGCATTTTGAATCCACTCGGCCGTAAGCACCGCAACGGCTATGTGGGGGCACTTGATCTGCACTGTTCCGTTTTGGGTCCACCGACCGCCGAACACAACCCAAGCACCTGGAGAGTGACAACATTGTGGAGGGGCCCGACGCAAGTGGTGAGCACAAGCGTCATCCTACTCCTCGATTGTGTGTTGGTGGTGGTGCGAACAAACCTATTCCGCATTCAAGGCAGCCCCGGCTGTCAGGGAGGCAGGGAACCGGAGGCGAGCTACTGTTGACCTGAAAGCTGCCCTCCTGCAGCCACTCACCCTCACAAAACACCCCTGTCACGCGCCGACACCAAATGGCGATAAGGCCACTGCTTTTGTTGTGTTGCTTTTTCCAAATGCACGACAAAAGATTACAATAGAACAGGAACAGATACCGATGGTCTGGTTGTTGGGCGCGTTGACGACCAAGGCACCCTGCTGAACAAACAAACCGCCTCCACCCACCCGCACACCTGCACACCACCCGCCGCCGTGACTCTCAACACGTTAGGTCCTGGGGCTCTCTGCTCCTTGCTGGGGAGCGACTCTGGGGGTAAGACGCACCCAAGCCCATAAGCGGCGTAATGGAGAGAGCGCCCTGCTGACGAACTTCACCGCCGGCCCCAATGTACAGCGCCGCTGCGATTTGAAACCGGTCAATAAAACAAAAAGCGGCTGCTCAAAGCGTGAAGGTAGCTGGCGAGTACCGGAGTGAATGGTGAGATTGCCAGCGAGAGTCAAGGTGCTGGAGACGTTGAGCCACGCCAAGCCCGTGTCAGCTTCTGCCGTCACTATGTCCACCGGGCTCTGCGCCCTGTGGGCAGGGCGGCCAAAAACACGTTAATGAAGTTGTGCAACAGGGGAGACACACACGCGTGCGCAGCAGCCAACCGGAAGGAAGCAGAAGAGTGAAAAGGAGAATAACACCACACACCTTATCGTGAGAGGGAAGGTGATGTTGACGCTGGACTCATTGTGGAGGGACCCGCCGACCAACACAATCTCATCTCCTGCAATGCTTGCGCTCAGGGCAGCGGCGAGCGTGGTTGCCGCACAGCCGGTTTCACAAACCGTCACCACGGCTGATCTCACCACAACCAAAAAAAAACCTTAATTGGCACCTGCTGCGAGAAATCGAGCCGGAGGGAGGACCACGTACCCGCTTGAGCGCCGCCAAGGAGGAGGAGAAGGGAGAGAAGCAGACCGAGCGGCATCGTGTGAACAAGAGCGGGAGTGGTAGTGTTAGTGTCGCTTTTGGCCTCGAGTTAATGGTGCACAAGGTTAAGCTCAGAGTCGGGGAGCAGAACTCCCATTGGGTGGCTTGAATTAAGCCTGGCTCCCACCCAATTACTGTGTCCCAGGTTAACTCTGTGGTAAACTCCCATTGGGTTTCTGAAATGAAGCCGGGCTGCGATTTGTAAATACACGCCGAACTACCCATGTAATTTCCGATTGTCCCACAACTGCAACACAACAGCAGTCGATGTTCTGTTGGCAGCGAAAGCCTTCACGTAATCACGCCCTCGCCGGCCAAGTGATCACATGAGAAAGGCGAGGGCAGGAGCGAAGACGCTGGAGAGGACCCGCCACCAAGATTGGCACAACAACGCCACACATGGGAGGGAATGATCAGGACACGAGTCGTGCACTTGGCACTTCCTCCAAGCTGCTACTTCATTTTTGGTTTCCGTTTCTGAGAGGCTGTGAGGCGCAGCCGCTGACAAGAGATCGCGTGAGGCCAGGCGAGTGCGCCATGAATTTACAACTGTTTATTTATTTGGTGAAGTTACATAGTTCTCATCGGGGGGTGTTATTGGTCTTTACGGGAGATCAGTGAGACTCTTCTTGGGCGGCAGCTGGCCTTCCGCGTACCTGGTCTGCTTCTTGGTCTGCGCCGAATACCCAGCCTGCCCATCGTCGTCGGATTAGTTTCATTTTTCTCTTTCTTTTCCCCTCCTTTTCCGTGGGTGTTGAGTGCTGGACGTACGGCGTTGTGGGCGCCCGTGGCGCCGTTGTTGGTGGGGGTCCACTCCCTCTGCTTCTGGGGCTTCTTTGGCTTTTCGGGAACCGCGTTCACCTCCTTCAAGCCCCCCCCCCACCCCAATGCTCCTCTCAGCACAACAATCCACTTATAATCACGATGTAGTCGAGATGAACAATGGGTACGTGCCTGGATTTGTTGTTCAAACTTATTCTTCAGACTGCTGGCCGTGCTCATCTTGTTAGTTCGTTAACTTCGCAGTACGTCGCGCGGCCTCGCCAAATGGTTCATTTCGTGAGCGCTTGAGCAACACGGTATTTCTGGTATGTGAGCCAAGCGGTGTGCCCCAATTCCAGGAGTCAGCCAACCGGAAGTGTGGCCAGCACAACTCCGGAGCTGAGAGGCGAACAACAGCCTCATTGGCGCATCGGGACCCGATCGGTGGAGGGTCCGCAAGGAGAACCATAACGCAACCATAACGCAACCGCACCGAACAAGCTGCACCGTCCACGATGCCCCGCACCGCAGGTCGTCTGCTCCTGGTTCTGCTGGCAGTGGTACTAGCGATCGCGGTGGGCTGCGTCTCCGCTTCGGCCGACACGCAAACGGTGGACGCCCGCCTCACTGCCAACTTTGTCTCCGGCTATTCCATCGCCCAGTACTCGCCCCACACAGATGTAGGTGATTGCGCTTTATTTTATATATCTATTAACTTTATGTGCGGTGTAGGGCGAGAACGTACTTGGACAGCCTTCAACCCGATGGGACGTGGTCTGGTACGTGGTCTTGCCTCTAAGCCCACCACTCACGTATTCTCGCCACTTAAGGTTTTTCATCTGGCAGACGTCGACTACACGGCCGGATGCAGCGCCGACCCGTCCAGCTGGCCTGCCCTGGTTCACTTGACCCGCGTTCTCAGTACCGTTGCAGCTGGCCCTCTTTATTACTCTAATACTGCTACATGCCTACATATACTCTAATACTGCTACATGCTATTTATATATACACACACAGAGATGACGCAGGCGTGGTATGCGGTCCCGGCTCTGCGCTCCAACGCAACGGTGCTCAGCGGGATCATGCTCGGCCTCGACTATTGGCTCGACAACGACTACGCCAACGAATTCTGCACCAACCGCAAGAACACCACTGCTTGCCCCTGCTCCACCCCTGGTCCTCACCTACCCCCGCCGTCCTGTGTGGTCATGCGGTCGTGCGTGTGCCAACTGACGATGGATCTGATGATTGGGCAGGGCTGTGGAACACGAATTGGTGGGCGAACATGATCGGCGCGCAGCTCCAGATCGGCCCTACGTGCCTGTTGCTGCGGTCGGCAAGCTCGTCGGTCTTCACGGCCGACCACAAGTCGCGCTGCGCCAAGATCCTGGGCCGCGCCAACTGGACCGGCTTCACGGGCGCCAACACGCTGTGGCTCGCCCAGGGCGCCATCTACGGCGGCCTCCTCACGCAGAACGACACCACAGTCGCCGCCGCCTTCGCGGCCAGCAACAACGAGCTCTACTACTCGCCTGGTTCCGATGTACGCGTGTGTCCTGTGTCGTGTTGTGCATGTTGTGAGTTGTGTTGTGTTTCCTGTTGTGTTGTGGGCTCTGGCTGACATCACGAGGCTCTCTAGGATGGCATCAAGCCGGACGGCAGCTTTCTCCAGCACAAGGGCCTCCTCTACACCGGCGGCTATGGGTTCGTATCTTATTCTTTCTGTATTTATTTTTCTATTTTTTATGTGCATTATTATGCGATTTTGTTGTAAAAGGAAGATTTATCTCCCATAAATAAATAAATATAAAAATAATAATGGATTCATTCGATGATCGTGCAGGGACTCGTTCATGGCGACGTACATCGACATGTTCGTGTCGGCCGTGGGCACCGCGTTCGCCTCCACCGCCGCGCAGCGCGAGGTGTTCGCCAGGTTCGTGCTCGACGGCCTGCAGTGGATGGTGGTCTACGCGCCCGGCAAGAACCTCTACGACCCGTCGGTGGTCGGCCGGGCCATCTCCCGCAAGGTCGGCCTCGTCGCCACCATCGACATCAACTCGCTCACCAACCTCACCGCCGGCTGGTACTCCACCGCACACACCGCACACACACCGCACACCGCACACACGCCACTCAATCCGGTTGGACAGGTCGCGTCAGAAGGAGTTCGAGGCGTTCGTGGAGGGGGTCAGGTCGAACGACGGGTCGCGGCTGGTGGGCAACCGCATGTACTGGGCCTCCGACTTCATGGTCCACCGCCGCGCCCGCTACGTCGTCAGCGTCAAGGGCTTCTCCTCCCGCATCGCCAACTCCGAATGCGTCAACTCTGAAAATTTACTCGTACGTGTGCGGTGTGTGCGGTGTGTGCGGTGTGTGCGGTGTGTGCGGTGTGTGCGGTGTGTGCGGTGTGTGCGGTGTGTGCGGTGCTCACTAGTGACCGACAGGGACTGCACTTGAGCGACGGCGCGATGTACGTGCACCAGTCGGGCAACGAGTACGGCCGGGTCAACGGCACCGCGGACCGGTCCGTGTTCCCCCTGTGGGACTGGAACCACGTGCCCGGCACCACGGTCGACTACGGCGTCGGCGCGCTGACCTGCGCCAACCTCTATGCCAAGGGCCAGGCCGGCGGCTTCGTCGGCGGCGCGTCTGACGGCACCTACGGCGCCTTCGCCATGCGCTTCGTGTCGCCCTTCACCCGCAACCTCAGCTTCCAGAAGGCGTGGTTCATGTTCGACGACGAGGTCGTGGTGCTAGCGGCCAACATCACCTCGCGCGACCCGGCCGCCGCCGTGCACTCGGTGCTCGACGCCAAGGTACTCAACGGCCCCGTGACGTCGAGCGTCGCCGGCGCCGGCGCACCGATCGCCGTGGGCGGCGGCACGTCGGCGTCGCAGCCCTGGTGGCTCCACCACGACTCGGTGGGCTACGTCTTCCCCGAGAACCGCGGCGCCGCCAATGGACCCGTGACGCTGCACCTGGAGACGGCGAGCGCGACGAGTGGGTCGTGGAGCGTGATCGGCGAGGACTCGGGCACGATCGCGCTCCCCACGTTCAACGCGTGGCTCACCCGGCAGAGCGCGCCGGTGGTCAACGACTCGCTGGCCTACGTGGTGGTGCCGGGCGTGTCGGCGGCGGCGTTCGACCCGGCCGCGACGCTGGCAGCGGTCGAGGTGGTGGCCAACACGCCCCACGTCCAGGCCGTGTTCCACACCAAGCTGCGCCTGCTGGGCGCCGCGTTCTGGTCGACGACCGAGGCCGGCGCTGACTATCAGTCGCTGCTGTCGGCGGGCCGACGCGGGTGGCGCGTGAGCGTGGACCAGCCGTGCGTGGTGCTGGTGCAGGAAGTGGACGGCGGCGCGCGGCTCAAGGTCACAGTGTCGGACCCGACGCAGGCGTTGAGTGGCGTCAAGGTCACGATCGACCGGGCGGTGGCCTGCGCGACGTGCCTGACGTCGAGCGACCAGGCCAGCACGACCATGAGCTTCACCCTCACGCCCAACAGCGGCGCCTCAGCCTCGACTGTTGTCACCAACACAGATGCCTCTGCCGCGTCCACCCGGGACACTCGCCTCTCTGGCCTCGTGGCTCTTCTGCTGTAATTTTATATATAATATCCTCTTTTCCCTTATTTGATTAAAAAGATCATTTTATCAAATTATTCGCCCGGCGTCGGTTGGGCGCGGGCGAGTGCTTCGATGAGATTCAGCCGGTGCACGGCTTTGTCGAACGGAGGCCCCAGACTTTGGAGGAGGGGGTGCTTAGCGTCTGCTGTGGCGTCGTTGACCCGTGAAGGAGATAGTCCGTTCTTCGCTAGAAGCCGAGCGTAGACCGCTTTGGGCTTGTGCCGGCCGACGCCAGTGAGGACCTGCAGCCACTGCGATTGCAGCTTTTTTTCGCCCTCGCCCTCGCCCTTTGCCACATCGCTCTCCTCCTCCTCCTCGACGCGATCTCTCTCTTCTTGTAGCGCCGGGTCTCCGCACTTAGTGGACACCTTCATTTGCTTCAGGCCGCTCTCCTCTAACGTGGTCAGCCGGCTCTTCGAGAGCTCAGTGAGATGGAACTGAGGCTGAGCCAACAGCGGATGCTCCTGGCGCATGTGAACGGGATCGGAGCAGACGAAGACGACTATACACAGACCTTGCTCCTTACCCGGGCGCACTCCGATAGCGAACCCAGCCACGCCGGGAATCCTGTGCGGCAGCACCAGATCAGAGCCACAAAAGCGGAAACAGCCACGGCAAAGGCCACCAAGGCGGCCGTGTACCCTAACAGTTGGGAAGCGGTCTGCTCGGGCACACGGCCATTCTCGAGGTACTTTTCCTTGAAGCTCTTCACTGCTTCCGGGTCTGTTGTTAAAGGGACAACCGCCACACTGTGAGTGAGCCTGATTGGCTGGGGCAGCTTCTCAGCACTTACTGATCAAGGGTGCGCTGGCCGGTCTCCCCAGCCAAAAGGGAGGTGGCTCAACAAAGCAGGTCATTCGCTCTGTGCCCTTGAAGGGCTTGCGCGTGATGCCCCGAGACAGGAGGGTGCGGTAGAGGCCCAGGCGGAAGCGACGGATGTACTCGATGATCTTACTCAGGGGTGACGCCACAATGGGGTGCGGAGGAAGTGCGCTGAGCCGGCTGGGGTCACAATCCTTCGGCCTGAGTCAGAGGGTGCCTGTGAGGTAGTACTCGCCTCCAAAGAACCTGGTCAGGTCGAAGTAGACCTCAAAGCCCAGCTTGGGGCTCATGTCGATGGTGACACGGTCGGTGTCGAACAGGGCTAGATTCGTTGGGAAGGCCTGACGCAGCGTTACGGCGCCCTCGGAACGGAAGTGGCCCTTGAGTTGAAGGTAGGCCAAGATGCCCTGCTCATCTAGTAGTTTGTGGTAGACCCCACCAGCCTCAGCCTCGAAGATCTTGAGCGACCACTTGCGCTGTTGGGCAATCAGGCCATCTTGCAAGCGCAGCCAGATGTTGGCTCGGGCGAGGGCGAAGTCGGGGGTGTCGAGGAAGGTCTTGCAGAAGAGCTGGCGCCGCAGTGCGGCAAAGCTCAGCCACTCCAGCTGGGATTGCTGCCAGTCCGTGTCAAGAGCGAAGTGCTCTTTGAGAACTGCAGCAGATGAAGGTTGGCACAGAACGGCAGTGGCGCATTGAACCAGAGTCTTATGTGTCCTTCAGGGGCTGTGGGGGTCAAATCCTACTTCTTCTGTGGGCTGGTCCATGATTCTGCACAAATGCTATTTCAAATTCTGGCACCAGAGTTTTCTGGTTGAAGTCTTTTGGGGTGCTGATTGGCTGCACAAGGCCCTTGTTTTTGACAAGTAAGAGGCCTATGGGCTCCCACTTGCACCACCACCAGGCTTCCACAACTGCCCTTTCTAGTGTTTACCTGCTTTACACACCATGGTCACCATTCATTGGCCCTTTGCCTATTTGGCCAGCACTCTTGTTATTCTTGGGCTTTACACCAAATAAATAGATAAATCAATAAAGGAAAGACAAGGCTGGTCCAAGAAATTTGCCACGATTTTTGTGGGGGCATTTTCCAAGCTTTCCTAACATTTTATAATATTTATTAGTCATCTTCCTCCTCACTGTAATCATCCTGGCAATCTTCTTGGTGTTGGGCACTTGGTTCTGCTTGCTGCTGTCTTCGTTGCCATGGAGGGACGTAGGCCTGGCTTGTACCTGACGCCAGCGAGACTTCTGCATCTTCCACCCACCTGATGGATTGGTCGCTTCGCCCAAAGTCGCACACCAGCACCTTGCAGTCCCACTGCGTGTTGCATATTGCGCGTTGCGCGTTGCGTGTGAGCACTCTCGGGGGTGACCAGGGTAGGGGGAAGTGTGAGCGCGTACGGTGGTAGCGACCAGGTATCGGGTGGACACCGCCAGGGAGAGAACGCCCCGAACGCCCTCCGTGGCTTCACTGTGGAGGCTCGCCGCTCGCTCGTTCCGGGCGTCCATCTCCCACAGCCGCACCCCACTGCTCAATTTCCCCGTGTTCCCTGGACCCCACGCTCGTCAGTCCGACTTCTTGGGCGACACGACACGCACACGACACGACACGAGCCTCACCTGAAATGAGGGTGGTGACTTCGGGGCGGGTGGCGTAGTGCTTCGTTTGCATGGAGATGACCTCGTTGACGGGCCTCGAACGACTACCGACCATGTGCCCGGCTTCACCTCGCTTGGCCAGTGTCTGGATACAGCTGCCCTGCGCGCGAGACCACACCCGTACGGTACCATCTACGAAGCGCGTAAGGCGCAGTCAGTGCGTGCGTGTCGCGTTGCGTTGCGAGTTTCGTGCGATACGATGAGACGGTACCGTTACTGCAGCTGACGATCCGCTCGTTCTCTGCACCGAACGCAAGCACTGCGTTGACGTCGCTCGTGTGTCCAGAGAAGACATGCGCCGGCTGGCCCGTGCGCAAGTCCCAGTCGATCACATTGCGATCGCCTGTGATAAAACCATGGTGAGTTTTAATTAAAAATAAACAAATTAAAAAAACAGAATAAAAACAATAACAATAACAAAAACCACACAAAAATGAAAAAAAAAAAAAAAAGAGAGAGAGAGAGAGAATGAGGTACGAACAGGAGCCGGAGACAAGTAAGCCCGGGCGGAAGTAGAGGCTGGTGATCCAATGGGTGTGGCCCGACAGCAGCTGGACCACCTGGCCGGTCTCCAGACTAACGAGTGCGATGGACCCGTCGGCGTAGCCCACGGCGGCGGTGGTGTCGTTGGCCTCGATCGCGTGCGCCATGCAGGTGTTGCCCGAGGCCATGGTGTGTCCTGCAAGCAGCGTGCGCGCGCAACTGGAGTCAACCAAAGCAAGCCCCGGGCCGGCGTAGAGATGAGGGGCGTACTCAGCGAATGCAGCAGCTGGCCCTTGTCCGCGTCCCAGATCTGGCCACGCTGCTGTTAGCCAGTAGCACACAGCACACGACACACGACACACGACACACGACACACGACACACGACACACGACACGTAACGCACAACACGACACGCGACACGACCGCAATCTGCACGATGCAGATTGGGCGGGGACTGAGGGAGAACAGGTCGGTCACACACGACGGTGAATGTACCTTGACTGTGTGATCTCTTCCGGCAGAGAGGAGGATCGTGGCGGAGGAGGTGCCGCTGCTATGGGCCGCGAACGCCAGCACGCGCACGCTGTCGGTGTGGCCGGTGAGGGTGTGCAGGCACTCGAGCGTCTCGGCGTCCCACACGCGCACCGTGTGGTCGTTGGAGGCCGACGCGACGAGGCGGCGGTCGGGCGACAGCTTGAGCGCACGCACTGCGTCGCGGTGTGCCTTGTGCAGGGGCTGTGCGGCGGTCCGCTCGCGCAGCTGCGGCTCCTCGGAGGTGCAATCGTTGCCTTGGCCTCCACAGCTGCCAGGCAGGTCCACCAGCTCCAGCGTGGTCGCCATCGTTCTGCTCATCATCAAATCATCAGTGCCTCTACGCAAATTTACAATCAGTGAGTTGATGGGTGGCGCACCCTAAGATGAGGCGATGGCGAGGCTCGTCGAGGAGGGAGCAGGGGACAGCATGACCCAATGGCAGCTGCACCACGGTGAGCTTGCAGGCGCCTCGGAGCCAGTTGGCCTCGACCCTCGCCAGCTCGGCCCAAGCGCGCTTCAAGGAGGCGGCCTGGGGGAGATTGGGGGAGAGGCGTTGTTGATCCCCCAGCCAAGCGGTGGCGATGGACGAGGAGGCGAAAAAGGGACTCCACAGCATATCATCTTCGCTGATAGTTCGCCATCGTGTGCAGACCAGCGCCAATTGGGCTAACTCTGCTGGGCGATCAAGAAATGCGAAGATGTGAACCCAGATTTCGGTTGGGAGGGAAGTTGATTCTACGCTCATTATAAAAAAGAGAGAGGAATCAAAGAGAGATCGTCTCAGGGTCTGGTTCCCTTCGCCGAAGACCAACAAGGTTGAGAAATCCCTTGCATTCCTTGTTTCGGTTGAACCACTTTTTTCCCGAAGCTGAGACAGGAAAAGAGAAGAAAAAAAGAAGAGAAAACATCGGCATTGTCCCACACGAGGTTGCGCCACAGTGCGCTTGACCCGCCCGGGAGCCGCAACACGGCGTCGAGAGACAAGAAAGTGTTCTCTCGTCTGACAGACCTGTGGAAAGGTGATGTACCTTGGCCGTGACCGTTTACATGTTAGCTCACAATTGTCTCCCGAAAGAGTCCATAATAACGTGCACGAAGAGGGTCTTTAGCCGAAGCACCAACGGGCACCCGCTTTTCGCCTCACCGCTTTCCCAATTTGTCGCTAAATTGCTTTCTTCTTCCATTTGTTCTGGTGGCCCTGAGTCTTTCTTTTTATTCTCTTGTCCTCCAACACAAAGATGACGACACAAGCACTCAAGTGTGTGGTGGTGGGCGATGGCGCCGTGGGCAAGACGTGCCTGCTCATCGCTCACACCACCAACCAGTTCCCGGCTGAGTATGTGCCGACCATATTCGACTCCTACACCATGCCCGTCGTGTTCGGCAACCAGACCATCGGTCTGGGCCTGTGGGACACCAACGGCGGCCAGGACGACTACTACAGCTACCGGCTGCGGCCGCTGACCTACCCCCAGACCGACGTTTTCCTCCTCTGCTTCTCCATCGCGTCGTCTTCCTCCTTCGAGAGCGTTCGCACCCAGTGGTGGCCGGAGCTCACCCACCACTGCCCCAACGCACCCATCATCCTGGTCGGCACCAAGATCGATTTGCGGAGCAGCGACGATTACGATGCAGCGCAGCAGCAGCTTATTGGGGCGGAGCAGGGCGAGCGGCTGGCGGAGGAGATCGGGGCCATCAGGTACCTGGAGTGCTCGGCCAAGACGCAGGAGGGCCTGAAGAACCTCTGAGAAGAGGGGACGACCATGTACAGGCGAGTCTCTCGCGTTGGTGGAAGGCCATAAAATGGAATGATCAATGTACATAAGCTTCAGACCCGCCCTTGCCCTTGAGGATGTACTTGCTCACGATCAACGATATGTCCGCAAACCTGCGGCAGAACGAACACGAGAGCAAATGTAAGTAAAAAGAAAGAAAGAAAGAAAGAAAGAGACGAGAAAAGAGAGAAGGGGAGGGACCTGATGGGCTTCTCGACGTAGTCGTTCATGCCGCTGTCGAAGCATAGCTTCTCGTTCTGTTCGTTTCGGTTGTTGGCGGTCACGGCCACGATCGGCGTTGTCACCTTCTTCTCCTGCCGCAGGATGCGCGTCGCCTCATACCCATCGAGGATCGGCATACGGCAGTCCATGAAGATCAGCTTGATCTCGTTTCGCCTGCACAAGCACCAACTGTTAGTCGCGCTCGGGTCGTATGTGATGTGTGTGCGCGTGTGCAAAGGGGAGACGAACCGCTCAAGGACAATGTCGATGGCTTGCTTGCCGTCAGAGGCGGTGATGATGTTCTCAAGCCCGATCTTGGCGAGGAATCGGCCGATGACCTTCTGGTTTACCATGTTGTCATCGACCACGAGGATGAGCGCCTTCTTCTTTTTCTTCTCCTCCCTGTCTTCCTCTTCCTCCTAAAAAAAAAATAAAACGAGCCAATCACAACCGTACACTCATCAGCAAATGCAGCCAAACAAAAACCGCACACGCACACACCACCGCACACGACACACGAACGTACCTCTTCATTTTCGGTTTCAGCGTCTGAAATGCTGTGGGACGAAGACGATGATGAGAGAACGCACGAGCCCGGCGGCGAGTTGGATGAGGGCGAGCGCGAGGTGTCGCTGTCGCTCCTCCCGCGGTGCACCAGCGCATTCATCTCCTGCCACGTGATCACCTGCTGTTGCTGTGGGCGTGGCGACACAAGTGTCAGCAATCACTGCGAGTGGGGCGCGTGCGTCGAGGGAACGCACCTGCTTCTCCTTCTTGCTGCGCGGGCTCTTCTTGCTCTTCTTGGCCATCAGCACCGATTGTTGGTGCACGCGCTGCTGCTGCTGCTGCTGCGCGTCTTCGCCCATCATCCCTTCGATGCTGTCGCTGCTCGCGCAGCTGCTGCTGCACTCCTCCTTCTCCTTCCGCGGATGCTGCTGTTGCTGCTGCGGGTCCCTTTCGCCGCTCGAGCTGGCCGCGCTCGATCCGCCTCCGCTCGCATGGGACGACATCGACCTCCGCCGGCCCAGCGCCATCTTAAGGAAACGGCCGCCCTTGACCACCTGCTTGAGTGCCACCACCGGCGTGTGTCCTTCCTCCTCTTCCGCATTGCCACCGTCGCCGCTCTCCTTCTCCACTTCCTTTTCCTTCACCGTGTCACCTTCGGTCGCGTCGCCATCAACCTCGCCCAGGCCGGCGCTCTTGTCGTTGGTCATCGGCGTGACGCCGTTGTTGTGCGGCGTCGCCTCGCCGTGGCCGTCGGTCGTGTGCGCGGCATCGGCGATCGGGCTGGTGTTGGGTTCGGTCTTGTCGGAGGTGGACCGTTTATGGGCTCGACCGCCCTTCTTCCGCTTCAGGCGCTCCTTGGCCTTGCGTCGCTCTCGCTGCTTCTCGCGCCACTCCTTCTCCGTTTCTTCATCGTTCTCGGACAGCAGCGTCTTCAGGAGCTTGTGCAGTTTGGCCAGCCTGCAGGGCACATCGGCGACCAGATATCAGTACGATGTGTGGTGGGTGTGCGGTGGTGCGTGTGCGGTGACGTGTGTGCGTTCGATGTCGATGGCTGGAAATGGTACCGGACGGGCTTGAACAGGATGCCCTCGCCATTGACCTCGGTGAATCGCTTGATCTGCGAGACCTGCACCAGGTGCGTGTCGCGGGTGACTGTGGCGGGGCGACGATTTGACGATTTAGCCGATCCTCGCATTTCTCGAGCGTTCAAGAAATGTGGGTGGGGAGTCATACGATCGTCTTTGCGCTGCAGAGCGGTCTCGAGGGAGTGGAACTGGTCCTTCAGCCGACCGTTCCGTTGCTTGCGTTGGGCTGTGCCAACAGCTCCTGAGGACAATCGTGGCGATGAGTGCTCCGTTATTGGACGGAGGGGGCAGTGGCAGTGTGAAGGAAGGGGGTACCAAGCGAGACGGAGGCCCATTTCTGCGTCTGGCTGATGTTGCGGCGCTGGCGCACAGCCGCGATCAGCCCCTCAAAGTCCGAATTGACAAACGCCACGCGGAACCTGTTGGTCCATTTCGGACGCCATCAGCAACTGCTCTCATATGATTGTTATCAAGTGGCCACGACGTTGGCGTACCCATGGGGCCGGGGCTCAAGGCAGTTGTTGACGAAGCGGGTGACCGCGGCCTCCTCGGAATCAAAACACTCCACTAAGAAGCCCCAGGCCTCGAGCTCAACGCGGAGGGTCTCGCAGAACATGCGATCGTCGTCCGCCACCAACACCTGTGTCACAGGTGGCGATTGCGTGAGCCCCGAAGTCTATAAAGGCACGGTGCTGGTGGTGGTTCACCTACCCTGGGGGTGGTAAGATGGAGAAGCGGCTGCAGCTTGGAAGAGCCGGGAATGGGCGACATCAGGCGCGGCTGACGCGCCATGTCTCGCCGGAGCGGCAGCGTGAAGTAGAAACACGACCCCACACCTGCACCACCCGGCGGCGTCAGTCACGGAGCAGCGCTGACTTCCACTGCGGAGGTGGAGAGGGGGGCTTTACCGACTGCGGAGGCTACGCCCATTTTACCGCCCATGAGCTCCACCAACTCTTTCGAGATCGCCAACCCGAGGCCGCTCCCGCCGAACGTCACGGCAGTCGATGCGTCACCCTAACCCAGGCAAAAGAGGGGAAGTCGTCAACCAAAAGCGTTACTGGTTTGCGCCTTTGCCGTGGTTGTCACACGCTGTGTGGCGGGACTAGGGCAGGGTACCTGCTCGAATTTCTTGAACAAGCTCAATAACCGGGTTTCGCTGATGCCGATGCCCGTGTCGGTTACCTTGATCTTGAGCCAATGTCTGCACATACCAACAGAACGTCAATTTGAGGACACACGCACCACCGCACCCATCACCGCACACGCACTCACGCAACACACGCATCACGCATACGAATCGCGTCAGGTGCGAGATAGCGACGTACACAGGGGAAGGTTGCTCCTCCTCGTCGACGTCGCCGTCGTAACAGGACTCGGGGCCGATGGCCAGGAGATTGCCGGAGCTCGACCCGACGGAGCTCATGCCCATTCGCCGGAGGTTGTTGACCTTCTTGTTGGAGTTCCAGGGCAGCGAGTTGCGCCGCCTCTGTTTGCTGACGTAAGCAGCGCGAATGGCCTCTTCGTCCACGACCGCGATCTCGTCCCGACTGCCGCCCATCTTGCGCGGCGGCGCCGTGTCGGCCGAGCCGCGCCGGGCCTTCGGTCGCGTGTCGACAGGCTTGCCTTTGGGGAATCGGCCGCTCTTTGTCGGCGGCGACGACGATGCCGGTGGGGTGGGAGGGGCCACCTCCTCCGTGCTCACCAACTCGACGTGGACATCGACCGAGCCCAGGTTGGTGAATTTCACCGAATTGCTAAGCAAATTCGTGAGCACCTGGCGAATGCTGCGTTCGGGCCACGTGTCGTGTCGTTAGTCGTGTCTTGTCGTGTCGCGCTGTGCCAACACCTGGGCACCAGGGAGTGGAAGCAGGGAAGAAAGCGGAAAACAATGATCGACGTACCGAGCAGCATCGCCAATGTAGTGGTGCGCAACGTTGGTGGCGTAGTGCACGTGAAGATCGACGTCCTTCTCCTTGGCCTTGACTGCCAGGATCTCCATGGTCTCGTCGATCACCGACCGGAGGCTGAAGGGTACCTCGTACAATTCTGAAAGAAGCACATACATAGTGTGAGTGAGCCAACGAGGGCGAATCAAGCGATCAATGTGGTGGTCGACAGTTGCACTCACCGAGCTTGCCGGCCTCGATCTTGGAGAAATCGAGGATATCGTTGACTATACATAGCACCGAGTGAGCGCAGTTGATGATCGCCTCGGCAAACTCGGACTGTTCGGTGGACAGCTTGGTGTCCATCAGCAACTCCCCCATGCCGAAGATGCCGTTCATGGGCGTGCCTGTGGGGTATGCGCCGATGCGTGGGTGAGTGAGCGCGGGAGCCGCAACTTCAACCGCTGACGCACGACACGTACGGATTTCGTGTGACATGGTGGCGAAGAAGTCGCTCTTCAGCTTGGACTTGAGGGTCATGTCGGTGATCTCGCGCGCCAGCTCCTCATTCATCTTCTCGTATGTGATGTCCAGCGCGATACCGCATCTGTTGTAACCATGAGGGCTTAGTTCATAGCGAGGGAGGGGAATGAGGAGGACAAATGTACCGCATCATCTTGGGTGGTACCGTGGTGTAGTTCCACACCTCGGACACGACATTGCGCAGCCATTTTCTGTGGAGACGTCAGTTGTTGGTCCTTCGTGTACGTCGGAGTGCCCAGATAGCAAGGGCGTACCTTGTGTCCGAACCCTCAACATTGAGGCAGAACTCGTACTTTGTTCGTGGGTCGCCGTCGGTGTGCGTGAATCCTGGGAAATAGCACAAAACCGCCAGAGTAAGTGCATGGCCACCACAGAGCAAGCCGCGGGGGATGAGGTGCACGTCATTACCTGTGTCTCGGACCGCCATGCCGGTGCCCTGCAAGAGGGGAAGGATCTGCGGCATGATGCTCTTGCCGATCTCCACCTCCTTGCCCAGAATCTCCATTGTTTTCTATCATATGATTGGGGTTTGTTTGCTGGAGAACTGCCGGGGAATCAACAGGGGCTTAAGTGTAAGTAGTACCTGTGTGTTGATGTAAGTCACCTCGCCCGTCTGTGCTTCTGTTTCCCACACGATGCAGTCGACATGATGCAGAACCTGCGCGACAGGACACGAACGCGTTCGTGGCAGAGTTTGAGTGAGCGCAGCCGCTGACTGTTGGACCACCAGCATCGAAGAAAAAAAGGAAACGCACGTTGGCTGCGTATCGCAACTTGCGTTCATTGTCGCGTAGTCGCTTCTCGAGCGCCTTGCTCTCGGTGATATCCTTGAGAATGTAGCAGAACAGCTTCCGGTCGGTTGGGTTGTGCGGCAGCGGATAGATGATGCCGTTCAGCCATCGGACCGAGCCTGCACCGATGGGCCAGTGAGCAAACGAGGCCAATGATGATGATGATGATGAGGTATCAGTCATCTCCGAAAGGCAAACGCGTACCAAGGCCGCAGGGCGAGGCAAAGTCCCACGAGATGGGCGAAGCCGACGCGGTGGCCTCCTCGCACTTGCGTATCCATTCGTTGATGCACGACTGGGGCGAGCCTAGCTCTGACGACCTGCTCCCATTGTATTAGATGTCGGACTTGATGTCATTGACGCTCATTAATGATATAGAGCGGTTCTGGACGACCAGCAGAGAAGACAAGACAGTGGCAGGCTCAGAGCAGTGAGCGCGAGCGAAAAGCAGAGAGAAAGTAGACAAAAATGAAAGGCAAGGGGAACACGAAGCAAGGTGAGGCGATGGTGTACCTGCGACCGAGAACGTTGCTGAGTTCCTGATTGAAGAATCGACCGACGGCCGCGTTGGCTTGCACGTTGAGCAAATCGCCAGCTGGCTGGATTTCATCCCCCGGGCTGGGCGGAGATCGCTTCTTGGATTGTTTGGATTTCTTGGGAGGGATGCTTTCGACCACCTCCACGACCCCCATCATGACGGGGCTGTAGTCGAAGAAGCTGCGAAAGAATGATTCGGCCGCCCACGAATCGGAGGGAAGTGAAAGAGGCGAAGCAGCAGTAGATGGCAATGACCCGGTCGCCGGCGTGATGTCCGCAGGACCCACCCCGAGCATCATCATCGTCTAATCTTACCGCGGCGAACTCGTGTAGAGGAAGTGAAACCGATAGATTACCTCCTTGCCTTTGCCTCCTTACCGTATTGTCTCCTCCTTCTCCTTCTCGATGCACCACAACGTTCTACTGCAATATGCAGCTACAAGCACGTTGCGCGACCTCCAACCAACCTCCTCTTCTCCCTTCGGCCCTTGCTCCTTCTTGCAACCTCTCTTTCCGAAGCGATGAAAGTTGTACAGAGCGAGAGAGAGTGGCGTCACAGGCTTCACGTCGTCGTGCGTGGCACCTGTAGCTGGTTCGTGTATCACCCCACCCTCTGGGCCCACTTCTGGAGTTGAAGATGGTGATGAAGGGTCAGATTGCACTATCTCCCGCCACCACCCAACAACCGGCCCGGAATTTCCGTCGACTGTACAACAGTTTATGTCGTGCGCCACTCACGTCCACGGCGCCAAGCTGCAGGAAACGGCCCGTTGTTTCAACACACACACACCACCTTCCACGTCAACTAGGGCATAGCCTTGGTAATCGTGATGGTCCACGTTCAACTCGGACTGAGAGGCACGATCGCCTTGGCCTTCAGGGGCCTTCGGGCTCTTTCTGAGCAAAAGTAAAAGAAAAGAAAAAAGAAATGGGGAATAATCAAAAATTGTCGTGTCGGGCATTTCTGTACGAAAAACACCAGAGAACACACGGAAAATTAGATTGCACGACCTATTCGATTGGTTGGCGTAGCTGCGCAGTGGTAGTGCCGGACTGTTTTCTTGCTCTTGTTCGCCCATTACACCACATCAACACACAACCACACGCAATGGAAACCGCACCGCGTACATGTCCTGTCCTGCTTTGCTGCGTTGATTGATTTGCTCAATCATTATTGGGTCTTATTCTCTTTTTTTTCGAGTGGGGTCACAG